>CAKXYN010000760.1:0-17825 GCA_935064755.1 Tragelaphus eurycerus | reverse complement strand
GCATGCAATATAATATTAAATATATATTATCTAGCAATTATCAGAGATAAGCATCTTTGATTTCAGAATTTCACTACTATAAATGGTGATTCAACAAATGTCTTTATACATCCATGTTTATTGACAACTATTTTTTTTTAATTTTTATTTTATTTTTATTTTTTTTATTTTTTTCTTAATTTAATTTTATTTTATTTAACTTTACAATATTGTATTGGTTTTGCCATATATCAAAATGAATCTGCTACAGGAATACATGTGTTCCCCATCCACAACCCTCCGCCCTCCTCCCTCTCCATACCATCCCTCTGGGTCATCCCAGTGCACCAGCCACCAGCCCCAAGCATCCAGTATCGTGCACCGAACCTGGACTAGTGACTTGTTTCATATATGATATTATACATGTTTCAATGCCATTGTCCCAAATCATCCCACCCTCTCACTCTCCCACAGAGTCCAAAAGACTGTTCTATACATCAGTGTCTCTTTTGCTGTCTCGTATACAGGGTTATTGTTACCATCTTTCTAAAGTCCATATATATGCGTTAGTATACTGTATTGGTGTTTTTCTTTCTGGCTTACTTCACTCTGTATAATAGGCTCCAGTTTCATCCACCTCATTAGAACTGATTCAAATGTATTATTTTTAATGGCTGAGTAATACTCCATTGTGTATATGTACCACTGCTTTCTTATCCATTCATCTGCGGATGGACATCTAGGTTGCTTCCATGTCCTGGCTATTATAAACAGTGCTGTGATGAATATTGGGGTACATGTGTCTCTTTCAATTCTGGTTTCCTCGGTGTGTATGCCCAGCAGTGGGATTGCTGGGTCATAAGGCAGTTCTATTTCCAGTTTTTTAAGGAGTCTCCACACTGTTCTCCATAGTGGCTGTACTAGTTTGCATTCCCAGCAACAGTGTAAGAGGGTTCCCTTTTCTCCACACCCTCTCCAGCATTTATTGCTTGTGGACTTTTGGATCGCAGCCATTCTGACTGGCGTGAAATGGTACCTCATAGTGGTTTTGATTTGCATTTCTCTGATAATGAGTGATGTTGAGCATCTTTTCATGTGCTTGTTAGCCATCTGTATGTCTTCTTTGGAGAAATGTCTATTTAGTTCTTTGGCCCATTTTTTGATTGGGGCATTTATTTTTCTGGAATTGAGCTGTAGGAGTTGCTTGTATATTTTTGAGATTAGTTGTTTGTCTGTTGCTTCATTTGTTATTATTTTCTCCCATTCTGAAGGCTGTCTTTTCACCTTGCTTATAGTTTATTTTGTTGTGCAGAAGCTTTTAATTTTAATTAGGTCCCATTTATTTATTTTTGCTTTTATTTCCAGTATTCTAGGAGGTGGATCATAGAGGATGCTGCTGTGATGTATGTTGGAGAGTGTTTTGCCTATGTTCTCCTCTAGGAGTTTTATAGTTTCTGGTCTTACATTTAGATCTTTAATCCATTTTGAGTTTATTTTTGTGTATGGTGTTAAAAAGTGTTCTAGTTTCATTCTTTTACAAGTGTTTGACCAGTTTTCCCAGCACCACTTGTTAAAGAGATTGTCTTTAATCCATTGTATATTCTTGCCTCCTTTGTCAAAGATAAGGTGACCATATGTGCGTGGATTTATCTCTGGGCTTTCTATTTTGTTCCATTGATGTATATTTCTGTCCTTGTGCCAGTACCATACTGTCTTGATGACTGTGGCTTTGTAGTAGAGCCTGAAGTCAGGCAGGTTGATTCCTCCAGTTCCATTCTTCTTTCTCAAGATAGCTTTGGCTATTCGAGGTTTTTTGTATTTCCATACAAATTGTGAAATTATTTGTTCTAGCTCTGTGAAGAATACTGTTGATAGCTTGATAGGGATTGCATTGTATCTATAAATTGCTTTGGATAATATACTCATTTTCACTATATTGATTCTTCCAATCCATGAACATGGTATATTTCTCCATCTATTAGTGTCCTCTTTGATTTCTTTCATCAGTGTTTTATAGTTTTCTATATATAGGTCTTTAGTTTCTTCAGGTAGATATATTCCTAAGTATTTTATTCTTTTCATTGCAATGATGAATGAAATTGTTTCCTTAATTTCTCTTTCTATTTTCTCAATATTAGTGTACAGGAATGCAAGGGATTTCTGTGTGTTAATTTCATATCCTGCAACTTTACTATAATCATTGATTAGTTCAAGTAATTTTCTGGTGGAGTCTTTAGGGTTTTCTATGTAGAGGATCATGTCATCTGCAAACAGTGAGAGTTTTACTTCTTCTTTTCCAATTTGGATTCCTTTTATTTCTTTTTCTGCTCTGATTGCTGTGGCCAAAATTTCCAAAACTATGTTGAATAGTAATGGTGAAAGTGGACACCCTTGTCTTGTTCCTGACTTTAGAGGAAATGCTTTCAATTTTTCACCATTGAGGATACTGTTTGCTGTGGGTTTGTCATATATAGCTTTTATTCTGTTGAGGTATGTTCCTTCTATTCCTGCTTTCTGGAGAGTTTTTATCATAAATGGATGTTGAATTTTGTCAAAGGCTTTCTCTACATCTACTGAGATAATCATATGGTTTTTATTTTTCAATTTGTTAATGCAGTGTGTTACATTGATTGATTTGTGGATATTGAAGAATCCTTGCATTCCTGGGATAAAGCCCTCTTGATCATGGTGTATGATCTTTTTAATGTGTTGTTGGATTCTGATTGCTAGAATTTTGTTAAGGATTTTTGCATCTATGTTCATCAGTGATATGGGCCTGTAGTTTTCTTTTGTTTGTGGCATCTTTGTCAGGTTTTGGTATTAGGGTGATGGTGGCCTCATAGAGTGAGTTTGGAAGTTTACCTTCCTCTGCAATTTTCTGAAAGAGTTTGAGTAGGATAGGTGTTAGCTCTTCTCTAAATTTTTAGTAGAATTCAGCTGTGAAGCCGTTTGGACCTGGGCTTTTGTTTGCTGGAAGTTCTGATTACAGTTTAAATTTCTGTGCTTGTGATGGGTCTTTTAAGATTTTCTATTGCTTCTTGATCCAGTTTTGGAAAGTTGTACTTTTCTAAGAATTTGTCCATTTCTTCCACGTTGTCCATTTTATTGGCATATAAATGCTGATGGTAGTCTCTTATGATCGTTCGTATTCCTGTGTTGTCTGTTGTGATCTCTCCATTTTCATTTCTAATTTTATTGATTTGATTTTTCTCTCTTTGTTTCTTGATGAGTCTGGCTAACGGTTTGTCAATTTTATTTATCCTTTCAATGAACCAGCTTTTGGTTTGTTGATTTTTCCTATGGTCTCTTTTGTTTCTTTTGCATTTATCTCTGCTCTAATTTTTTAAGATTTCTTTCCTTCTACTAACCCTGGGGTTCTTCATTTCTTCCTTTTCTAGTTGCTTTAGGTGTAGAGTTAGGTTATTTATTTGACTTTTTTTCTTGTTTCTTGAGGTATGCCTGTATTGCTATGAACTTTCCCCTTAGGACTGCTTTTACAGTGTCCCACAGGTTTTGGGTTAATGTGTTTTCATTTTCATTTGTTTCTATGGATGTTTTGATTTCTTTTTTGATTTCTTCTGTGATTTGTTGGTTATTCAGCAGCGTGTTTTTCAACCTCCATATGTTGGAATTTTTAATAGTTTTTCTCCTGTAATTGAGATTTAATGTTACTGCATTGTGGTCAGAAAAGATGCTTGGAATGATATCAATTTTTTTGAATTTACCAAGGCTAGACTTATGGCTCAGGATGTGATCTATCCTGGAGAAGGTTCCGTGTGCACTTGAGAAAAAGGTTAAATTCATTGTTTTGGGAAGAAATGTCCTATAGATATCAATTAGGTCTAACTGGTCTATTGTATCATTTAAAGTTTGTGTTTCCTTGTTAATTTTCTGTTTAGTTGATCTATCCATAGGTGTGAGTGGGGTATTAAAGTCTCCCACTATTATTGTGTTATTGTTAATTTCTCCATTCATACTTGTTAGCATTTGTCTTACATATTGTGGTGTTTCTATGTTGGGTGCATATATATTTATAATTGTTATATCTTCTTCTTGGATTGATCCTTTGATCATTATGTAGTGACCTTCTTTGTTTCTTTTCACAGCCTTTGTTTTAAAGTCTATTTTATCTGATATGAGTATTGGTACTCCTGCTTTCTTTTGGTTTCTCTTTGCATGCAAAATCTTTTTCCGGCCCTTCACTTTCAGTCTATATGTGTCCCCCGTTTTGAGGTGGGTCTCTTGTAGACAACATATGTAGCAGTCTTGTTTTTGTATCCATTCAGCCAGTCTTTGTCTTTTGTTTGGGGCATTCAACCCATTTACGTTTAAGGTAATTATTGATAAGTATGATTCCGTTGCCATTTACTTTATTGTTTTGGGTTCGAATTTATACACCATTTTTGTGTTTCCTGTCTAGACAATATCCTTTAGTATTTGTTGGAGAGCTGGTTTGGTGGTGCTGAATTCTCTCAGCTTTTGCTTGTCTGTAAAGCTTTTGATTTCTCCTTCGTATTTGAATGAGATACTTGTTGGGTACAATAATCTGGGCTGTAGGTTATTTTCTTTCATCACTTTAAGTATGTCTTGCCATTCCCTCCTGGCTTGAAGAGTTTCTATTGAAAGATCCACTGTTATCCTTATGCGAATTCCCTTGTGTGTTATTTGTTGTTTTTCCCTTGCTGCTTTTAATATTTGTTCTTTGTGTTTGATCTTTGTTAATTTGATTAATATGTGTCTTGGGGTGTTTATCCTTGGGTTTAATCCTGTTTGGGACTCCTGGGTTTCTTGGACTTGAGTGATTATTTCCTTCCCCATTTTAGGGAAGTTTTCAACTATTATCTCCTCAAGTATTTTTTCATGGTCTTTCACAACTATTCTTTTCAACATTGGAAAATACTGACTTCTTATGACTTCTTAAAGCTGAATACCACTCTTAGTCCAATTTTAACTCCATACTTATCAATAATGTCCACATTGTCACTTTCATGTAACATATCTGTGCTGTAATCACAGCCCTAATTCATACATTTGCTATCTCTAACTGGATGATGGTGGCAGCCTGATTCTTTTAAAACACTAGTTTTAGAATGCTAGGTTTTTGTCATCAACTCCTTATTAACCACTGAGACTTTACTGGAGGGGGATAAAATGTAAAATCTCAAATTTATTTTACTATAGTTTGTCTTCCATAGAGCTCTATATCTTGCATGATTTATATCCAAAACACAGTGTTGTTCTATATGACTCACCATAAACAGTTGAGTAGATTTTGTTTTTCCTCATCAACAAGATAAATTTATGTTATGTAGACATACTTGTAGATCTCTGCTTTCCCCATAAGGATCATATGCCCACATGTCAATTGGAAACTTTACTGGAGAACACAGTAAGTAAACCTGTAATATTGCAATTTCAGGCAACTTGAATGAGAAGAGGTCTGAAAAGGAGTATATAAACATATATGTTAGGCCATAAATGATTAAATTTTGCCTGTCATGTGGAATTGTAACCCATAAATAATTAGTAAAACTTAATGAGTATGACTAAGTTCGTATCATGTCAGAACAGTCACTGGACTGTGTCCATATGATTTTGAACATTTCACTTTAAAACTTAAAAATTCTTTCAAACTGATTGTATCACATGACATACTTAAGAGATAAATTTAAAAGATAATTTTTAGATGGTGGTGACTGAGAGATACTAAATTAATCCCTTTCTTTCATAGGGAATTACAAAGATGGTCAGTGTGCCAGTTATATATTCATTTGTTCTCAAATACATTACCTATCCTTCCCCAGTCTCATCTGGATTAGAAGGTACTCCAGTTTTTAGGCTTCTTTGGCAACTGGTACCTGGAAATTTTTGGCCAAGTGAGGAACTGATATAATATCCAAGAGGAGATGGGAGCAAGCCAGGATATTATTTTTCCCTCTCTTGTCATCAATAGCAGAAGGATGCTTCTTCACCTTTTACTCAAGACACCACTAGAATCTCCTCCTTCTGTGGTCCCAGTTCCTCTACCAGCTCCCCATCATGGTCTAACTCTTACTAAATGGACTCTTATTAAATGCCCTCTGGATTCTGGGAATAAACTTCATCCTGCTGTCTTTCCAGCCCAAGGGACAGAAATATCTTAGTTCTGTTTCTAGTCTCTGGATTGCCTCACTATTCCCTATTTGATTCTTTTCCTCTTTCACATCTAGCCACTTCTTTTAATACATTCCCTCTGTATGAAATGCCTAAGGGGTTCTTTTTCTTACTGGACCATGACTGATAAGTGGGATGTAGAACAGATGACATGCTTTAGGATATTAGTGGAAAGGCAATGTCATGGCCCATACATTTTATCTGCACCATTAGTTCAATGTAGCTAAGACTTTCCCTGGTGGCTCAGTGGTAAAGAATCTGTCTGCCAACCAGTAGACCTGAGTTTGAGCCCCAAGTCAGGAAGATCCCATGGAGAAGGAAATGGCAACATATTCCGGTATTCTTTCCTGGGAAATCCCATGGAGAGAGTAGCCTGGTGGGCTACAGTCCATGGGGTTGCAAAAGAGTTGGACACAACTTAGCAATGAAACAACAACAACAAGACTATCAAATGGTTCAAAAACACCTAAAAATAGACAAAAACATAATATATTATATTTGAAAGCAAGGAGAAAAAAATAACAAAGTTTGTCACTGACTCAGGATGGTCATTCAAATATATACCAGAAATACTAATCTAGACAATGGAATTAAAATAAGATAAAATGAAACTGGCATATTGAATAGCATGGTTAATAAACTGAAAAACAGAAGCTGTACTACTTTTGTAGTTGAGTCAGATTGCTCAAAGTAGAACCCTAACTCTTTGGCAAACCAACTATGGAATTTGGGGAAAGTTTCTAAATCTTTGATGCTTTATTTATCTCATCTATAAAATAGGGCTACTAATATTATCTGGACTTCCTTCTGGTGAAGTGGCAGAGAAAATGAGGAGTTAGATATTGTGCCTCATACAGCACACAGGCTCATAAAAAGAAAGGGAGGGCAAAGTGAAAGGTGGTAAAAAATGTCATACAGACCCAAGGGCTTTGAGGAGAGAAACATGAATATGGTAAATTTCTCCCAGAGAAAACTTTTAAGGTGAAGTCATGGTTTTCTAGACATCATAGATGAAGACATGCATTTCAGGAAGAGAAAACAGATTTAAATACCAGGAGAGGAAGGAGTCATAAGTGTTCACTGGTGAGTTCTAGCAAACATTTAAGAATCATATAGCAAGTTTCTACAATCCCTTCAAGAAGAGAGAAGCAAAAATAATACTTTCTAACTTATTCTATGAGGAAAACATCACCCTAACCACAAGCAGACAAAGACATTATAAGAAAAGAAAATCACAGACCAACACTATAAATGCAAAATTGTTCAATAAAATACTAGTAAGTCAAATCCAATGATGAGGAAAAAGAATTACATATCACGACCAAGTACATTTTATCCTTGGTATGCAGATATGGTTCAGCATTCAAAAAAAAATTAATATATACTTTCGCATCAACAGAATAAAGAAGAAAAGTCTTATGATCATATTAACAGATGCAGAAAAAGGTACTTTTACAAAATCCAACACCAACTGATAATAAAATTCTCAGCAAACTAATAATGGAGGGAGGATTCCTCAGTTTGATAAAAAACATCCACAAGAAAACCTACATCTACAAAAAAAAAAAAAAACCAAACACCCTACATCTAACATCATATGTAATAGTGAACTAGAAACTTCCTCACTGATATTAGGATCAGGTAAAGATGTCCCTTCTCATCATTGCTTTTTAAACTTTTTATAATAGGAAGATAATTGTTTTAAAATGCTCTACATTTTTGTGTCAAATCAGATCAGTCGCTCAGTCGTGTCCGACTCTTTGCGACCCCATGAACCGCAACATTCAGAAAACGAAGATCATGGCATCTGGTCCCATCACTACATGGGAAATAGATGGAGAAACAGTGGAAACAGTGTCAGACTTTGTTTTTCTGGGCTCCAAAATCACTGCAGATGGTGACTGCAGCCATGAAATTAAAAGACGCTTACCCCTTGGAAGGAAAGTTATGACCAACCTAGATAGCATATTCATAAACAGAGACATTACTTTACCAACAAAGGTTCGCCTAGTCAAGGCTATGGTCTTTCCTGTGGTCGTGTATGGATGTGAGAGCTGGACTGTGAAGAAGGCTGAGCACCAAAGAATTGATGCTTTTGAACTGTGGTGTTGGAGAAGACTCTTGAGAGTCCCTTGGACTGCAAGAAGATCCAACCAGTCCATTCTGAAGGAGATCAATCCTGGAATTTCTTTAGAAGGAATGATGCTAAAGCTGAAACTCCAGTATTTTGGCCACCTCATGCGAAGAGTCGACTCATTGGAGAAGACTCTGATGCTGAGAGAGATTGAGGGCAGGAGGAGAAGGGAACGACAGAGGATGAGATGGCTGGATGGCATCACTGACTCGATGGATGCGAGTCTGAGTGACCTCCGGGAGCTGGTGATGGACAGGGAGGCCTGGCGTACAACAGTGTAAATCAGCTATCAGTTCAGTTCAGTTCAGTCACTCAGTCGTGTCCAACTCTTTGCAATACCATGAACTGCAGCACACCAGGCCTCCATGTCTGTCATCAACTCCTGAGCCTACCCAAACTCATGTTCATTGAGTCAGTGATTCCATCCAACCACCTCATCCTCTGTAGTCCCCTCCTCCTCCTGTACTCAATCTTTCCCAGAATTAGGGTCTTTTCAAATGAGTCAGTTCTTTGCATCAGATGGCCAAAATACTGGAGTTTCAGCTTCAACTTCAGTCCTTCCAATTAACACTCAGGACTTATCTCCTTTAGGATGGATTGGTTGGCACTCTTTGCAGTCCAAGGGACTCTCAGGAGTCTTCTCCAACACCACAGTTCAAAAGCATCAATTCTGCACTCAGCTTTTTACAGTCCAACTCTCACATCCCAGATGTTCAAGCTGGTTTTAGAAAAGGCAGGGGAACCAGAGATCAAATTGCCAACATCAGCTGGATCATCCAAAAAGCATGAGAGTTCCAGAAAAACACCTATTTCTACTTTATTGACTATGCCAAAGCCTTTGACTATGTGGACTACAATAAATGATGGAAAATTCTAAAAGAGATGGGAATACCACACCACCTGACCTGCCTCTTGAGAAACCTGTATGCAGGTCAGAAAGCAACAGGTAGAACTCGACATGGAACAATAGACTGTGTTCCAAGTAGGAAAAGGAGTACATTAAGGCTGTATATTGTCACCCTGCTTATTTAACTTATATGCAGAGTACATCATGAAAAACGCTGGGCTGGAAGAAGCATAAGCTGGAATCAAGATTGCAGGGAGAAATATCAATAACCTCAGATATGCAGATGACACCACCCTTATGGCAGAAAGTGAAGAAGAACTGAAGAGCCTCTTGATGAAAATGAAAGAGAAGAGTGAAAAAGTTGGCTTAAAGCTCAGCATCCAGAAAACTAAGATCATGGCATCTGGTCCCATCATCTCATGGCAAATAAATAGAGAAACAGTGGAAACAGTGGCTGGCTTTATTTTTCTGGGCTCCAAAATCACTGCAGATGGTGATTGCAACCATGAAATTAAAAGATACTTACTTCCAGTTTTTAATGGAATCTCCACACTGTTCTCCATAGTGGCTGTACTAGTTTGCATTCCCACCAACAGTGTAAGAGGGTTCCGTTTTCTCCACAAAAAATAAATAAATAAAAGACACTTATGCCTTGGAAGGAAAGTTATGACCAACCTAGACAGCATATTCAAGAGCTACTTTGTCAACAAAGGTCTGTCTAGTCAAGGCTATGGTTTTTCCAGTAATCATGTATGGACGTGAGAGTTGGACTATAAAGAAAGCTGAGCACTGAAGCACTGATGCTTTTGAATTGTGGTGTTGGAGAAAACTCTTGAGAGTTCCTTGGACTGTAAGGAGATCCATCCAATCCATCCTAAAGGAGATTAGTCCTGGATGTTCATTGGAAGGACTGATACTGAAGCTAAAACTCCAATACTTTGTCCACCTGATGGGAGAAGCTGACTGATTTGAAAAGACCCTGATGCTGGAAAAGACTGAGGGCAGGAGAAGGGGACGACAGAGGATGAGATGGCTGTATGGCATCACTGACTAGATGGACATGGGTTTGGATGGACCCCAGGAGTTGGTGATGGACAGGGAGGCCTAGTGTGCTGCAGTTCATGGGGTTGCAAAAAGTCAGACACGATTGAGAGACTGAACTGAACTGAACTCACATCCATACATGACTACTGGAAAACCATAGCCTTGACTAGACGGACTTTTGTTGGCAAAGTAATGTCTTTGCTTTTTAATATGCTCTCTAGGTTGGTCATAACTTTCCTTCCAAGGAATAAGCGTCTTTTAATCTCATGGCTGCAATCACCATCGGCAGTGATTGTTGAGCTCAAAAATATAAAGTCTTTCATGTTTCCACTGTTTCCCTATCTATTTGCCATGAAGTGATGGAACTGGATGCCATGATCTTAGTTTTCTGAATGTTGAGCTTTAAGCCAACTTTTTCACTCTCCTCTTTCACTTTCATCAAGAGGCTCTTCAGTTTTTCACTTTCTGCCATAAGGGTGGTGTCATCTGCATATCTGAGGTTATTGATGTTTCTCCCGGCAATCTTGATTCCAGCTTGTGCTATATATTATCATCTTGCTTATTTAACTTACATGCAGGATACATCATGCAAAATGCCTGACTAGATGAATCATGAGCTGGAATTAAGATTACCTGGAGAAATATCAACAACCTCAGATATACAGCTAAAACCACCCTAATGACAGAAAGTGAAGATGAACTAAAGAGTCTCTTGATGAAAGTGAAAGAAGAGAGTGAAAAGCTGGCTTAAAACTCAACATTCAAAAAACCAAGATCATGGCATCCAGTCCCATCACTTCATGGCAAAAAGATAGGGAAAAAAATGGAAACAGTGCAGATATTCTTTTCTAGTGCCCCAAAACACTGCAGATGGTGACTGCAGCCATGAAATTAAAAGACAGTTGCTCCCTGGAATAAAAGCTATGACAAAACTACTAAAAAGTAGATACATCATTTTTCCAACAAAGACTCATATAGTCAAAGCTATGGTTTTTCTAGTAATCATGTTCAGATGTAAAAGCTGGACCATAAAGAAGGCGGAACACTGAAAAAATGATGCTTTTGAACTGTGATGTTTGAGAAGACTCTTGAGAGTCCTGTGGACAATAAGGAGATCAAACCAGTCCATCCTAAAGGAAATCAAGTCTCAATATTCATTAGCAATACTTATGCTGAAGCTGAAGCACCAATACTTTGGCCACTTGATGCAAAGAGCCAACTCACTAAAAAAAGACCCTGATCCAGGGAAAAATTGAGGGCAAGGGAAGGGGATGACAAAGGATGAGATGTTTGGATGGTATCACCTACTCAATGGACATGAGTTTGGGAAAACTTTGGGAGATGGTAAAGGACAGGGAAGACTGATGCGCAGCAATCCATAGGATTCCAAAGAGTCAGACACAACTTAGCAACTGAAAACAACATTTGTTAACACAACAACAACAAAAGAACAAAAAAAAACACATATTAGCAGAAAGCCAAAGTACTCAGTCAGTCAGTCAGTTCAGTCACTCAGTCATGTCCAACTCTTTGAAAGTCCATGGACTGCAGTATGCCAGGCCTCCCTGTCCATCACCAACTCCCAGAGTTTACTCAAACTCATGTCCATTGAGTCAGTGATGCTATCCAACCACCTCATCCTCTCTAATCCCCTTCTCCTCCTGCCTTCAATCTTTCCCAGCATCAGGGTCTTTTCAAATGAGTCAGTATTTCACATCAGGTGGCCAAAAAATCCAGCTTTCAGCATCAGTCCTTCCAATGAATATTCAGGACTGATTTCCTTTAGGATGGACTGCTTGATCTCCATGCAGTCCAAGGGACTCAAGAGTCTTCTCCAACACCACAGTTCAAAAGCATCAATTCTTCTTTATAGTCCAACTCAAATCCATGCATGACCACTGGAAAAACCATAGCCTTGAATAGACAGACATTTGTTGGCAAAGTAATATCTCTGCTTTTCAGTACGTTGTTTAGATTGGTCATACCTTTCCTTCCAAGGAGCAAGCGTCTTTTAATTTCATGGCTTCATTCACCACCTGCAGTGATTTGGGAGCTCCCCAAAAATAAAATCTCTCATTGTTTCCACTGTTTCTCTATTTCACCTTGAAGTGATGAGACCAGATGCCATGATCTTAGTTTTCTGAATGTTGAGCTTTAAGCCAACTTTTTCACTTTTCTCTTTCATTTTCATCAAGAGGTTTTTTTAGTTCCTCTTCACTTTCTGCCATAAGGGTGGTGTCATCTGCATATCTGAGGTGATTGATATTTCTCCCTGCAATCTTGATTCCAGCTTATGCTTCTTCCAGCCCAGCGTTTTTCATGATGTACTCTGCATATAAGTTAAATAAGCAGGGTGACAATATACAGCCTTGACATGCTCCTTTCCCTATTTGGAACCAGTCTGTTGTTCCATGTCCAGTTCTAAGTGCTGCTTTGACCTGCATACAGGTTTCTCAAGAGGCAGATCAGGTGTCTAGTATTCCCGTCTCTTTTAGATTTTTCCACAGTTTGTGGTGATCCACACAGTCAAAGACTTTGGCATAGTGAGTAAAGCACAAGTAGATGTTTTTCTGGAACTCTCTTAGTTTTTTTGATGATCCAATGAATGTTGGCAATTTGATCTCTGGTTCCTCTGCCTTTTCTAAATTCAGCTTGAATATCTGGAAGTTCATGGTTCATATATTGTTGAAATCTGGCTTGGGGAATTTTGAGCATTACTTTACTAGGATGTGAGATGAGTGCAATTGTGCAGTAGTTTGAGCATTCTTTGGGACTGGAGTGAAAAACGACCTTTTCCAGTCCTGTGGCCACTGCTGAGTTTTCCAAATTTGCTGGCATATTGGGTGCAGCACTTTCACAGCATCATCTTTCAGGATTTGAAATAGCTCAACTCGAATTCCATCACCTCTGCTAGCTTTGTTTATAGTGATGCTTCCTAAGGCCCACTTGATCTCACATTCCAGGATGTCTGGCTCGAGGTGAGTGATCACACCATCGTGATTATCTGGATCATGAAGATCTTTTTGTACAGTTCTGTGTATTCTTGCCACCTCTTAATATCTTCTGCTTCTGTTAGGTCCCTACATTTCTGTCCTTTATTGAGTCCACCTTTGCATGAAATGTTCCCTGGTATCTCTAATTTTCTTGAAGAGATCTCTAGTCTTTCCCATTCTTTAGTTTCCTCTATTTCTTTGCACTGATCACTGAGGCAGGCTTTCTTATCTCTCTTCGCTATTCTTTTGAACTCTGCATTCAGATGCTTATATCTTTCCTTTTCTCCTTTGCTTTTCACTTCTCTTCTTTTCACAGCTATTTGTAAGGCCTCCTTAGACAGCCATTTTGCTTTTCTGCATTTCTTTTTCTTGGGAATGGTCTTGATTCCTGTCTCCTGTACAGTGTAATGAACCTCTGTCCATACTTCATCATGCACTCTGTCTATCAGAACTAGCCCTTTAAATCTATTTCTCACTTCCACTGTATAATCATAAGGGATTTGATTTAGATCATACCTGAATGGTCTACTTGTTTTCCATACTTTCTTCAATTTATGTCTGAACTTGGCAATTAGGAATTCATCATCTGAGCCACAGTCAGCTCCCAATCTTGTTTTTGCAGACTGTATAGAGCTCTCTACCTTTGGCTGCAAAGAATATAATCAATACAATTTCAATGTTGACCATCTGGTGATGTCCAAGTGTAGAGCCTTCTCTTGTGTTATTGGAAGAGGATGTTTGCTATGATCCATCCATTCTCTTGGCAAAACTTCATTAGCCTTTGTCCTCCTTCATTCTGTACTCCAAGGCCAAATGTGTCTCTTAATCCAGGTGTTTCTTGACTTCCTACTTTTGCATTCCAGTCCCTTATAATGAAAAGGACATCTTTTGGGGTGTTATTTGTAAAAGATCTTATAGGTCTTCATAGAACCATTCTACTTAAGCTTCTTCAGTGTTACTGCTCGGGTACAGACTTGGATTACTGCAGCATGGATATATAAATGAAATTAAAAGTGTAGTTTTAAAGATCCAAACATCCTAAATAGAAATAACAATAATAAACATCCACAAGAACAAAGCAGAAAACAGAACCAACAAGAGAACAAATCAAAGCATAGAAATAATGATAAATGTTTTCCTAGGATCTTAGTGGTCAGTGTCCTTGACCCTGTTATGAGCCACAGCCCACCTCTACCTCCCTAAGAGGCCCTCTTATGCTGAACATGTCTGGACTCTGTACCTGTGTGAGGACAGCGTAGACTCCCCTGTGTGCTTGCTTTCGATGTCAACAGTTGCCAGAGCTAGTGTTTCCTTACGTGTGAACACTCATGTCCTTTTATATATCCCATAGACAGAGTCTACCTAACTGATAATGTCAATTTATTCTGGAACTTGTGCAACTGATGGAAAGATTTTTGATCCTTTTCCTTAGTCATTCTACCCCTGGAACTGAATTGTTGTTCTTATCCCCACCTCTGAGTGTGTGCCATCACAGGAGTTTGTTCCTAAGGCTTCCCTGGATAATATTGGGCTGCCTCAGTGAGGACAGGTTGTGGAAGTGATGCAGTTGTTTGGATCACAGGAATTCCAACAGTGCCTGGTGCACAGGGAAGCCAGTGGCCACACGTGAGGAAGATACGGCTCTATTAGGAGGCTTTTCTAGACTCTAGCAGCAGGCACTCAAATGGCCTCCTTGGCTGGTCCTTCTCTATCGCACAGCTGCCAGCAGTGGCAAGTGGTGAGAGAGGGGCTACATTGGTCACTTCACCCCTGCATGTGACTTAGAAGTAGTCCCCTGCTTCCATGGCCACTCGTTTTTATTTTGTTTTGTTTTGTTTTTTTCCCCAAAGCATTCCTTGTTGTGTATTCCCTCCCTTTCATTCCCTCAGCTGTCTCCCTGAAGTCAACAGCAGTCCTTTTCCCAGGATTGCTCTTCAATCCCCACACTCTAGATCCCAGCTCCAGTGGGCAACAGTGGACACTCGTCTCAGTCTGAGGTATGTAGGGTCACAGCACTGATTGTGTGGTTCTCACTCTATTCAGACTGAAAGATCAGCTGCCTCACTCTCCTTTGACAGCCTCAAATGCTTCCCCTCTGTCTAAACTGCTTTCCTTGGATGTGGAAGTCTTTTCCCTTCCTTCAGCTCCCTTACCCTCCTGTCCTGCTTGCTTTCCTCCTCCTCCCTTTCTTTCATCCTATTCAGTCATGCATGGATCCATATATTCCTTTCCAGAGCTCAAGGACTCCTGCTAGTAATCAGCCTGTCTTCTGTGAAGACTGTTGTGTCCATAGATATTTCTGATGTAGCCATGGAGAGAAATGCACTTCACACCCACCCACTCCTCCACCATCTTGATTCCCCTCATTACTGCTTTTTAATATTGCACTGGAAGATCTAGCTAATGCAATAAGACCAGAAATGTAAGTAAAAGATATGTACATTGAGAAGTAAAAATGAAACTGCCTTGGTTTTCAGGTGACTTAATCCATCGCATAAAAAATCTGGAGAGACTTTTTTAAACTGTTAGAACTAATAAGCAATGATAATATGATTGTAGGGTTTACAAGGTTAATATACATAAGTTAGGCATTTTTCTGTATACTAGTAATGAACAAGTGGAATTTGAAAGTTAAAATGCATTACCATTTACTTTGAAAGAAAGTGAAAGTCGCTCAGTTGTGTCCGACTCTTTGCAACCCCATGAACTATACAGTCCATGAAATTCTCCAGGCCAGAATACTGGAGTGGGTAGCCTATCCCTTCTCCAGGGGATCTTCCCAACCCAGGAATCGAACTGGGGTCTCCTGCATTGCAGGTGGATACTTTACCAACTGAGCTATCAGGGAAGCCTGATTTACTTTATCACCCTTAAAAGGGAAACATTTAGTTAGAAAGCTAATAAAATATGTAGAAGGTCTATTTGAAGGAAACTACAAAATTCTGATGAGAGAAATCAAATAAAAATTAAATAAATGGAGACGTTTTTCATGGAAACCAGTATTCAATATCATCAAGAAAACCAAACATGATCTATAGATTGAATACCATTCCAATCAAAATCCTGCAACTTATTTTGTATAGTTGACAAACTGATTCTAAATTTATGCAGAGAAACAAGAGTCCCAGAAAAACCAAGTCAAACATTGAAGGTGAAAAACAAAGTTGGAGGATTGACACTACTTGACTACAAGACTTACTATAAAGCAACTGTAATCAAGAATGTCATATTGGTAAGAGATAAGACAAAGATATTGGTAGAAAAGAATAGAGAGCTGATGGGTAACAGAGCAAGGAAAAATATCAATAGCATTTCTTTAAATCAATAACAGTTTTATCTTTTAATGCCCTTGTGTACAACAGAAACAGAAGCAACATTGTAATTGGAAGTAATCCTAGCTAAAGTTATTTTATACTTTTATGGACAATATTATAAAACATCATTAAACTACATTAAAGATAACCTAAATAATTGGAAATTTACACTGTGTTCATTGATGAGAAAATTCAATTATTAAGATAATTCCTCCTATAATTTATTTCATTTCCAAGAATTTTTTTGACAAGTTGATCCCAAATTAATTCGGACAAGTAAAAGGTAAAGATAAATGTATAGAAGCTGAGAAATATGGGATTTTGTGTGCTTTTATAAATTACTGTAAAACTATGGTAATTTTATAGTATTACATTATTTGCATATAAATATAATTACACCACTGAAATCAACTCAGAAACAGAAATATATGTATATGAAATTATGGCATATCACAGAGCCAGAACTACAAAACAGCAAAGAAATAATAGACTATTCATAGAAATGGTGACAAGAAAATAAGTTTATCAATCAGAGATCAGATCAGTCGCTCAGTCGTGTCCAACTCTTTGCAACCCCATGAACTGCAGCACACCAGGCCTCCCTAACCATCACCAGCTCTCAGACGTCACTCAGACTCACATCCATCAAGTCAGTGATGCCATCCAGCCATCTCATCCTCTGTCGCCCCCTTCTCCTCCTGCCCTCAATCCCTCCCAGCATCAGACTCTTCGCCAATGAGTCAACTCTTCACATGAGGTGGCCAAAATACTGGAGTTTCAGCTTTAGCATCATTCCTTCCAAAGAAATCCAAGGGCTGATCTCCTTCAGAATGGATTGGTTGGATCTCCTTGCAGTCCAAGGGACTCTCAAGAGTTTTCTCCAACACCACAGTTCAAAAGCATCAATTCTTCGGCACTCAGCCTTCTTCACAGTCCAGCTCTCACATCCATACATGACCACAGGAAAGACCATAGCCTTGACTAGGCCAACTTTTGTTGGCAAAGTGATGTCTCTGCTTTTGAATATGCTATCTAGGTTGGTCATAACTTTCCTTCCAAGGGGTAAGCGTCTTTTAAATTCATGGCTGCAGTCACCATCTGCAGTGATTTTGGAGCCCAGAAAAATAAAGTCTGACACTGTTTCCACTGTTTCTCCATCTATTTCACATGTAGTGATGGGACCAGATGCCATGATCTTCATTTTCTGAATGTTGAGCTTTAAGCCAATCTTTTCACTCTCCACTTTCACTTTCCTCAAGAGGCTTTTTTAGTTCCTCTTCACTTTCTGCCATAAGGGTGGTATCATCTGCATATCTGAGGTTATTGATATTTCTCCCAGCAATCTTGATTCCAACCTGTGT
>CAKXYN010000759.1:0-17900 GCA_935064755.1 Tragelaphus eurycerus | reverse complement strand
CCTACTATACAGAGTGAAGTAAGCCAGAAAGAAAAACACCAATACAGTATGCTGCTGCTGCTGCTGCTGGTAAGTCGCTGCTGCTGCTGCTGCTGGTAAGTCGCTTCAGTCGTGTCCGACTCTGTGCGACCCCATAGACGGAAGCTCACCAGGCTCCCCTGTCCCTGGGATTCTCCAGGCAAGAACACTGGAGTGGGTTGCCATTTCCTTCTCCAATGCATGAAAGTGAAAAGTGAAAGTGAAGTCACTTAGTCATGTCTGACTCTTAGCGACCCCATGGACTGCAGCCTACCAGGCTCCTCCGTCCATGGGATTTTCCAGGCAAAAGTACTGGGGTGGGTATACTGTATTTGTGTTTTTCTTTCTGGCTTACTTCACTCTGTATAATAGGCTCCAGTTCCATCCACCTCATTAGAACTGATTCAAATGTATTCTTTTTTAATGGCTGAGTAATACTCCATCGTGTATATGTACCACAGCTTGCTTATCCATTCATCTGTGGATGGACTACAGGCCAATATCACTGATGAACATAGACGCAAAAATCCTTAACAAAATTCTAGCAATCAGAATCCAACAATACATTAAAAAAATCCTACACCATGACCAAGTGGGCTTTATCCCAGGGATGCAAGGATTCTTCAATATCCACAAATCAATTAACGTAATACACCACATTAACAAACTGAAGAATAAAAACCATATGATTATCTCAATAGATGCAGAGAAAGCCTTTGACAAAGTTCAACATCCATTTATGATAAAAACTCTCCAGAAAGCAGGAATAGAAGGAACATACCTCAACATAATAAAAGCTATATACGACAAACCCACAGCAAACATTATCCTCAATGGTGAAAAACTGAAAGCATTTCCTCTAAAGTCAGGAACAAGACAAGGATGCCCACTTTCACCATTACTATTCAACATAGTTTTGGAAGTTTTGGCCACAGCAATCAGAGTAGAAAAAGAAATAAAAGGAATCCAAATTGGAAAAGAAGAAGTAAAACTCTCACTGTTTGCAGATGACATGATCCTCTACGTAGAAAACCCTAAAGATTCCACCAGAAAATTACTAGAACTAATCAATGAATACAGTAAAGTTGCAGGATATAAAATTAACACACAGAAATCCCTTGCATTCCTGTACACTAATAACGAGAAAATAGAAAGAGAAATTAAGGAAACAATTCCATTCACCACTGCAATGAAAACAATAAAATACTTAGGAATATATCTTCCTAAAGAATCTAAAAAGCTATATATAGAAAACTATAAAACACTGGTGAAAGAAATCAAAGAGGACACTAATAGATGGAGAAATATACCATGTTCGTGGATTGGTAGAATCAATATAGTGAAAATGAGTATACTACCCAAAGCAATTTATAGATTCAATGCAATCCCCATCAAGATACCAACGGCATTCTTCACAAAGCTAGAACAAATAATTTCTCAATTTGTATGGAAATACAAAATACCTCCCTGAGTCTTTTCAACCAAAAGATATGTTTAGATTTTCCAAGAGGAAAGAAATCCACTTAACATTTTGTGGGTGTGAATGAACTGTGAGCAAGTCATTTTGGAAGCACTAAATCTTAATCTTAAATTAGATCCTATAAGACTGGAGTTTTATTCCCAGTTCATGTATAAGTGAAGCAACAGATAAATACATATTTTAGTATTTTAACCAATGTTGTATTCTTCTTTTAGAAAATTGAGAATTTTAGCTTATATTCATCTAGTATTTTTGTTTTCCTGCCTGTTTATTTAAAGAGTTTTTAATTGTATTGGAGTATAGCCTGTTAGAATTCTGTGGTAGGTCTTCCCTGCTGGTCTAGTGGTTAAGAATCTGCCTTCCCATGCAGGGGGCATGGATTTGATTCCTGGTCCCAGAAGATCTCACAGGCCCTGGAGCACCGAAGCCCATGTGTCACAACTACTGAGCTCTAGGGCTGTGCTCCAAACCCAGGGAAACCACCCCAGGGAGAAGCTGGAGCACTGAGCTGCCCCAGCTCCCCCTGACTGGAAACACTCCCTGCACTGCAAGAAGACAGAGCTCCATGAAAAAGAAGGAAATTAATTTATAAAAAAAAAGAGGGACATAATAATATTATGGTAATTTCAGGTGAAGAGCAAAGGGGCTTGGCCATGAATATGCCTGTGTCCATCCTTACCCACACTTCCCTCCCATCCCGGCTGCCACACAAAATTGAGCAGACTTCCATGTGCTCTACCATAAGTTCCCCAACTGTATATTCATGAGGAATAAAATATTCCACTAAGACATCATGGATGAAGAGGAAGTCTCCAAATTCAACACTTTTCATATATAAAAACAATACTTGTGAGATACTAATTGTCCAAGAGAATCAAAAATGAAAATAGCCAGGAAAGTTTAGAAAAAAAAAAAGTTTAATAAGATGGCACTAGCTTTAAATACACTTTCAAATACATCAATAAACCAAAATAATAAAAATGTGTCATCAGTTCAGTTCAGTTTAGTTCAGTTGCTCAGTCTTGTCTGACTCTTTGCAACCCCATGACTCGCAGCACACTAGGCCTCCCTGTCCATCACCAACTCCCTGAGTTCACTCAAACTAACATCCGTAGAGTCAGTGACACCATCCAGCCATCTCATCCTCTGTCGCCCCCTTCTCCTCCTGCCCCCAATCCCTCCCAGCATCAGAGTCTTCTCCAATGAGTCAACTCTTCGCATGAGGTGGCCAAAGTACTGGAGTTTCAGCTTTAGCATCATTCCTTCCAAAGAACACATAGTGGTAGATGAATTCCCAAACAGATTAGTAACTGTGAACTAAAATACTGACACACAAACTAAACAAGTCCTTATATAATACAATTTGAATCTTTGGTAAAAACATGTTTTACTTACAACTTGCATCAGAAGGAAGGGGTTGGGGCAGAACCCTGCAGAAATTCAGACATAGACTGAAAACTCAGGGCCACTGGGTGAGAGGAGGCTGGTTTTAAGGAAAAGCTAATTCAGGTGGAGGGGTTACATATTTTTACTTTCAAGGTTTTGATCAGTGAGAAAATCTCATGGACAGCTAACAGGATGCACACACATGGAAATACTGCTGCCCACATGCCGGCCCCACATTCACGGAAAGGAAGGGCCAGCTCCTCACCTCAGAGAGAAGGGCCAGAGACATCAGGGCCTGACAGCTTTCTTTAAGGCAAGTCTCCTACTTCCAGTCAATCAGATCTTCCCTCCCCAGCCTGAGTCCTGAGGGACAAGGTCACAGAGAAGGGGCTCACAGACCCCTGGAGCCTCTCACATGTCTGGCAGGCAGAGGGTGAGGAGAGCAAACCTTCCCAGTTTAGGGAACTCAGTCTAGTCCAGGGGGCCCCGCAGCCCAGGCGGCTCAGGGTTTATTCCATGAGGGCATCATAGCATTGACTTTCTCTCAGGGTGAACATGGGGTGAGTGGAAAGGCTAGAAATTACAGTACAAAATTCCTTCTTTCCAACAGGTCCCACTTTGTATGAAGAGGGAGGGAAAGAAGGAAGACAATGAAAAGGCATGGAGAGACGAGCCCAAGGACTTTTGCTGAAAGTTCTGTCTCTTCAGGTTGTGAACTAAACTCAGTTGGAATCCGACTCAGAGGAGTCCCCTGAGGACAATGAGCTGGAGCCGCGGTCCTCCGGCTCAGAATCTCCATCTTCATCCTCACTGCTGGGGGCTGAGCAGCGGCTGCCTTCCTCCACTTCCTCGTTTTCCTCTGATCTCCCTGAGGCAGGAGAATGTTCTCCAGTCGCGTCTGATGACTCTAACACTGCAGCCTGAAGCCCCGGGTCCTCTCTAAGCCTTCCTTGCAGATTCCCTGATGATGGGAACTGCAGACTCATCCTTCTAATCTTCGGGTTCGGGCCCCCCGTCATGCTCATGTTCTTACGCTTAGCACAGGTCGCCTCTCTGTAGGCAGCATACTCTTCAGGAGGCAGAGTCCTGAGCCAGAGATCAAGGTCCACCTGGTACTGTGTCTGTAGTTCCTCCGCCTGCTTCTTATAAAGCTCCTTCTGGTCCTGGGGGACCCGCTGCCAGCGTCTACTGATCTCCACCATGCGCTCCCTCGGGGGCACCACTTTCAGCTCCCTGCTCGACCAGAGATCCTGGTGGAACTTGTGATAGCCATTCATCGGGGGCTTTTGGGCTCTCCATGGAATTTCCACTTCATGGGTAAACTCTTTTCTGGGGGAGACTTCACTTTTTGAACATTCTCCTGAAACTTCTCTGGCACTTTCATTTCACTCCTTTGGGGGACACCAGATTTCTCAGTGTTTGGGACTAGATCAGGGTGCTGTGCTCTGAGCAGAGCTATTTTCTCCCTAATATCCTTTTTCTCTTTCTCAAGATCCTGACTCTGTTTCACCCTCAGCTGCTCCGGCACCTTCCTATGTTCCTCAGACAGAACCCTAGTCAGCTCCTGGTGGCTTATCTTGGGGTGTTTTTGGATGTACTGGGGTCACATCACTTGGGAAATGTGGCGGTAAGCTGTCAGGGACTTCTGAAACTAATGAGCATGTTTCTTGTGTTTTCTGGCGTTTTCTTGTGTTTTCTGTGTTTTTTGGAAGGATTGCTAACATTTTCCTTAGCTTCCAAGACTAACTCTTTCAGCATACGAAACTTTCTCACCTTATGGGAAACCTCTAACCATTTGAGTTTGCACATTTCCCCAGAAAAATCCTTAAAAGCTACTTTTCCCCAGTCCATCACTGACTGGGTTGTTCTGAATGTGTGCCCATTACTGGATGGAGTGCTTTTCTCCATACTTTCCAGTAACTGCACAACGTCTTCCTTGGACCAGTTATCTTGGCATTTAGGCATCGCCATTTCTAGGTCTTTGGGACACTTATGTGATCCCAGCAGTTCAGACATCTCAGCAGAATCTTCAGCTTCTTCACTCTCAAGATTCAGCAGGTGAATTATTTCTGAAGTCCTGCACTGTGTGCGATCCTCCGTTTCTGTGGAGAAAGAAAAGGAAAGTTACTCTCCTATTTGACACAGGAGAGAAGCACAGCCCGCTTGGGATGCGTCCCTTCTGTCATTTCATTTACCCTCAAGATCGTAAATGAAAACCAGCCCAAACTCTGAGCTGAGAGTCCTGTTGAGCATTATGAAGCTTCTTTTCACAATTAAAAATCCTCAGGCCTGACCCCAACTTTCCTTCCAGTCTCAACACAGTGGATTTTACATAGAAATGAACAAGAGCCTGAGGACACACTCAAGGGACAAAGGATGAGAGAAAAGGAAGGAAAGTTAAAATAAAAATGCCTGACAAGCAAGAGGGCTTTAAAATATCAATGAGATAACACAGCACAGGGACAAGAATGGTCAAAATCCCAAAGAAGGACCAAGTAATGGAGGGTGGAATTTCAGGAAATTTAATTCATTTCCTAAGGCCATGAAAAACAGTACACCCCTTCTGAATGAGAATAAGGCAATTTGTTACTAAACTAAATATCCTCCTACCACTGAAGTCAGGACTCAGGCTCCTTCCTATTTGCCCAAATCACTTGAAAACCTGTATCCATAAAAAAGAAAAAAAAGACCTGCAATGGGATGTTTATAGCCACTTTGGTCATAATCACAAAACTTGAAAACAACCATAATGAATGGATAAAGCATCTGGTTCATTAAGGCCGAGAAATAGTACTCAGTTCTAAAAATAAATGAGAGATCAAGCCAGTAAGAGACATGGGGTATTCTTTTATTCATATCTCTAAGTGAATGAAGCTAAGCTGAAAAACATACATATTTCATGAGTCCAACTATAAGACATTTCAGGAAAAAAGGAATATATGGAACAAAAGAGAAATATATGAAGACAGTGAAACTTTTCTTCCCAGCAGTTAGGGTGATGGGACTGATGAATAGGTGATCATGAATAACTTTCAGCACTCTAACCGTTCTGGATATTATAAAGCTGGATACTTGTCACTGGATATCAGTGAAGACTAACAGAATGCACACCACCAAGAGTGAACACTAATGTGAAACCATAGACTTGGGGAGATAATGAAGTGTCAGTGGAGGTTCCTAAATCATAATAAACACACCACTCTGAGATATAATGTGTAACAGGGGGAAACGCCTGCTTATTCTGGGAGCACAGGATGTAGACAGGAATTCTGTACTTTCTGCTCAGTTACTGTGAATGCAATCTTCTCTAGAACATTAACATTCCTTAGGATTCTGAGCAAAGCTTCCTCCTAAGAAAAGTCCAGATGGCCATAGACTGAATGTGCAGTTGAGATGATAATTGATATAATTCATCTGAGAAACCTGTAAGGGATATAATTCATCTAAGAAACATGTCATAGAAGTACAAAGGGAAGATGAAGAGAGAAGAAGGGTAAGCGTGTATGTAAGGATTGAAAAAGAGTTTAAGTGGTCAATATTTCATTTCTGGGGAGGTCAATAGACATTATAATAAGGCATATTAAATACAATTTATACAAAAAGACCTTTCCTTGCGACACAGCTGGTAAAGAATCTGCCTGCAATGCAGAAGACCTGGGTTTGATCCTTGAGTTGGGAAGATCCCCTGGAGAAGGGAAAGGCTACCCACTCCAGTATTCTGGCCTGGAGAATTCCATGCACTGGATAGCTCATGTGGTCGCAGAGAGTCGGACACGACTGAGAGACTTTTACTTCACTACTTCACAATAAGCCAGAGACTCTGTTTTGGCTGAGATATAAAGATGACAAAACATGTCTCATTGGAAGCTCAGAGAAATGAACAAATAGGAACACTGACCTGTGGAGGAGGCATAGGTACTTCAGGCGCTGGCAGGGGAAGCCCTTCTCTGCACGTGTTTCCTGCACTCACACAAGAAGAGTCTTCTTACCGCCTTTGACAGAGCAACTTGAGAAAAAATGACACATCACGCACAGTGTATCACACACAATTATCTACACTAAAAAAAGGTACTTACGTTCAGTGTTCTATTTTATTCTGTTAAAACTCAGTCCCTTCTATCTCTAGTAAAAATGACTCTAAGCATAATGTTAATCTTTAACTACAACTTTCAGTTCTGAGAATTCTAACAATTGAATTTTCTCTTCCCTTTGAAAATGACACTCTTCAATTTAAGTGCCCTTAATGTAAGGGGAAATCCATTTCTTTGATTAGCACATCAACATACTCCCAATCATATCAGATTCTCTACTATCAGAAAAGTTTTCCAGTTTGGAAACATACAAATTCCAGGTTACAATAAGATCAGTTCTGGGACTTCCTCGGAGGGTCAATGGCTAAGACTCCGTGCTCCCAGTGGACGGGACCAGCATTTGGTCCTTGTTCAGGGAATTAGAGCCCACATTCCACAGCAAAGTGTTCACCTCCCAAGACACAGAGTCCCTGTGTGGTGACTAAGTTTGCATGTCCCATCTGAAGTTCCCTCGAGGTGCCAGAAAGACCTGGTGCAGCCAAATTCATCAGATCCATCCATCAGTTAACACACAGCTCCTTCTAATACTGTAGTTGTTTAGGCCCTGAGGCCTGTGGGACTCTTCTGCAACCCCTTGGACTGTCGCCCACCAGACTCCTGTCCATGGGACTTTCCAGGCAAGAACACTGGCGTGGGCTGACGTGTCCTTCTCCAGGCCCTGACCCCCAGACGGAGCCCGTGTCTCCCGCATCAGCAGGCAGGTGCTCACCCCTAAGCCGCCGGGAAGCCAGCCGTCTCGTATACTGTGCTTCAGAATTAGTGACTGAAGTTAGTAAACGTTTTCACTTCTGTATCAGAGTGAGTGCAGAGTTTCTTTTTCTTTCAGGTATTTGGTGTGTTAACAATGTTGTTTTGAGAACCATCATCAGATCTGGATTGCTATTGGATAATTTAAAGACAGAAATCCCAACTTTTCCTTACAAATATATTACTCTTCATGTTCTACAGGACAGTTTCTCAATCAAATTTTAGGTATCATGCTAAATGGAAAAACTGTCTAGGATTTCCCATCAAGAAATTCATATTTTCCTTTTATATCATGGAATCATAAGTTCACAGAATTACTCATGTTCATTCACAAATTCCAATGATTTGAAGGTAAGTCTATAGATTCGTAGTGAATTTTAGGTAATAACATAATTCTTATGAACTAGATTTTTCATTTGCTTAAGAAATTCTTAAGCCTTCGACTGCTGAATTAAAATTATTCTTTTCAATTTTTGAGGGAAAGAAATATGAATCCATCTACTCAGAACCATTTACTCACCAGAAAGTTGGAGATTTGGTCTCCTCAGCGCTGGTAGGAAAATCAGTCCCATCCAGTCAGGAGTTCTGTGTTCTCCGGATGGGTCAGCAGCTGTAACTTTCAGAGCTGTCCACGGTCCAGCCAACTCAGAACACCTCTGAACAGAAGAAACAGTGCATCTGAGATCCGACTATCAGGACCCTTGAGGCCCCTTCCTGATTAGATTACCACAGTCCCTTTGGATAAACCCAATCAACATTGTTGCTGCTGCTGCTGCTAAGTCACTGAGTCGTGTCCGACTGTGTGCGATCCCATGGACTGCAGCCCACCAGGCTCCCCTGTCCCTGGGATTTCCAGGCAAGAACACTGGAGTGGGTTGCAGTTTCCTTCTCCAGTGCGTGTAAGTGAAAAGTGAAAGTGAAGTCTCTCAATCATGTCTAATACCTAGCCACCCCATGGACTTGCAGGTCCCCTGTCCATGGGATTTGCCATGCAAGAGTACTGGTGTGGGTTGCCATTGCCTTATCCGCCAATCAACACTAACTACATTAAATCTCTCTCTAATCTCTATATGTTAATAGAATCCACAACTGAAGTCCCAGTCCTCATCACTGATTTTATATTGAATACACATTCCTCTCTGATTTTAAGGATCTTGCATTCTCCTTAAATTCCCTCCATATTTGATTATAGTTTCCTAAGACATTTGAATATGTATCCTTCCATGTTTTGATAATTTCTGCCCTTTATTCACAAGCTCTAGGGTTTAACAACATATCAAATTTACAGTGGTCATTAAAACCCCTTCAGTTTCAATCCAAATTTATCTCTTCTATATATTTTATCTATAGAATAGATAAAAATATGAATAATTATTGTAGATTAGTTTGGGAATTTGAGAAAAAGAGGCTCCAAATTCTGGCATCCAGGATTGATCTAATTCTGATTATAGAGTGATTAAACAGAAACATAGCATTTTAAAAAATACAGTTGCTTTGTTGAGAACAATTTGATTCAACCCAACATGGTCAACAGTAGATCTAGCTTTAATTGACTAGTTATTAGACCAGTAACAGATTTCATAACAGTCTTGAAATTGATTTATTCTATTTCCTAAATTATATATAAATATACTTGGAAACTAGTACTTGAGAAACATGTAACAGTAGGATATAATTTGGAAAACCTAAATCAGTGAAATATTTTGATACGTATCTTCAAAACCAGTAAATAACTGGCATCATTGTGGGTATATACTTTAATTATGGATGTGCACAGGCAAAACTGAAATCATATATCAAAATATACATTGGATTGCTACACTTTTTGGAGGATTCATGGTAGTTAGTAGATGGGATTTGCTAAAAATAAATATTTCATCTCTATACTTATAATTCATAGTTTTTAATGAAGTGCTCTTAAAAAAGCACAGCTATTTTTATTACATACATGACATTCACATAAATAGTTTGCAGAGGTCAGTAGTTCTAATTAGTTTTAATATAATATTTTATCATGATAAAAATTAAAGGAATCAATAAATGGTGCATTGTTTATAACACAAAATTAAGATTAAATATTAGTAAATTCACTATTAGAGAAAATAAAAACTTCTAAAATGTTCAGGTTCCAAATAGGGAAAGGAGTACATGAAAGCTGTATATTGTCACCCTGATTATTTAACTTCTATGCAGAGTACATCATGAGGAACGCTGTGCTAGATGAAGCACGAGCTGGAACCAAGATTGCGGGGAGAAATACCAATAACCTCACATACCCAGATGACACCACCCTTATGCCAGAAAGCAAAGAACTAAAGAGCCCCTTGATGAAAGTGAAAAAGGAGAGTAAAAAACTTGGCATAAACTCAACATTCAAAAAACAAAGATCATCACATCTGGTCCCATCACATCAGGGCAAATAGGGAAACAGTGTCAGACTTTATTTTTCTGGGCTCCAAAATCACTGCCTATGGTGACTGCAGCCATGAAATTAAAAGAGGCTTACTCCTTGGAAGAAAAGTTATGACCAACCTAGACAGCATATTAAAAAGTAGAGATACTACTTTGCCAACAAAGGTCCATCTAGTCAGAGTGATTGTTTTTCCACTTCGTAGATTCACTCATGTTCATTCACAAATTCCAATGATTTGAAGGTAAGTCTATAGTTTCAGGGTGAATTTTAGGTAATAACATAATTCTTATGAAATAGATTTTTCATTTGCCTAAGAAATTCTTAAGCTTGCGACTGCTGAATTAAAATTTTCTTTTCAATTTTTGAGGGAAAGAAATATGAATCCATCTACTCAGAACCATTTACTCACCAGAAAGTTGGAGATTTGGTCTTCTCAGTGCTGGTATGAAAATCAGTCCCATCCAGTTAGGAGTTCTGTGTTCTCCGGATGGGTCAGCAGCTGTACCTTTCAGAGCTGTCCACAGTCCAGCCAACTCAGAACACCTCTGAACAGAAGAAACAGTGCATCTGAGATCCGACTATCAGGGTCCTTGAGGCCCCTTCCTGATTAGATTACCACAGTTCCCTTGGATAACCCAATCAGCACTAACTGCACTAAATCTCTCTCTAATCTCTATATGTTAATAGAATCCACAACTGAAGTCCCAGTCCTCATCACTGATTTTATATTGAACACCCATTCCTCTCTGATTTTAAGGATCCTGTGTTCTCCTTAAATTCAATTTTTCCAGTAGTCAAGTATGGATGTGAGAGTTGGACAGTGAAGAAAGCTGAGCGCCGAAGAATTGATGCTTTTGAACTGTGGTGTAGAAGTCTCTTTAGAATTCCTTTGATTGCAAGGAGATCCAACCAGCAGATGGATTTAGGATGTTTTGTATATATGCATTCAAATCCTTAAAAAGTATATTTGTCTTTGAACCAGTAATTCTAACCTTCATAAAACTTCAAAGGAATTCATTGGATAAAACCTTGCAAATCTGAAACCTTCCTTTAACTATTTCTTTCTCTACTGTACATAGATTATCTATGTACAAAGCAAGGCAAAAATATTGAGGTTTTTACCTCTCCCAGAAAAATCTGAGACCTCTTGAATTAAGACAACATTATTTCATTCTGTTGATGAAGTAGTGAGTTAATGCCCCCATTGTGCTAGTTACTCAGTCGTGTACGACCCTCTGTGACTGCATGGACCCTAGCCGCCAGGCTCCTCAGTCTATGGGATTCTCCAGGCAAGAATACTGAAATGAGTTTCCATTCCCTTCTCCAAAATGTGCCCCTTACTCTTTCCCAAATTATGGCCAAGTCCCAACAGCCAGTATCTCTGTGTCTTTATTTTTAAAATAGAGTCTGTGCAGACATTATCGAGGTGAAGGTACCATAATGAAACCATCCAGGGTAGAGAGTGGACCCTAAATCTGCTGACAGGTGTCCTGATGAGAGAAAGAAGAGAGATGTTTTAGATGCACCAGAAAAGGTCTTGTAAGGAAGCAGAGATTCAAGCTAAATGTCATAATTGGAGGATTGCCAGGAGCCACCTGGCACTGGAAGAAACAAAGAGTAATTATTTTAGAGATTTTGAAAGGAGTATGGCGCTGCTAACACCTTGATTTCCAGCCTCCAGAACCGTCAGAGAATACACTGGTTTTAAGCAACGCCATGTGGGGTCGGGTGTTGTGGGAGCCCTAAAAAACTGATAATAAATAGTGACTTCCAGGGACAACGGTGGGAGAAGGCAATGGAAATCCACTCTAGTACTGTTGCCTGGAAAATCCCATGGATGGAGGAACTTGGTAAGCTGCTATCCTTGGGGTCACTAAGAGTCAGACATGACTGAGTGACTTCCCTTTCACTTTTCAATGTCAACCCACTCCAATGTTCTTGCCTGGAGAATCCCAGACACGGGGGAGCCTGGTGAGCTGTCACCTATGGGGTTGCACAGAGTTGGACACAACTGAGTGACTTAGCAGTAGCAGGGACAATGCCTAGGCCTTCATTTTCTCAACTTTGAGGTCCTTCACCCCTTCTTCAGTTCAGTTCAGTCGCTCAATAATTTCTGAGTTTTTGTGATCCCACGGACTGCAGGATGCCAGGCTTCTCTGTCCTGCACTAGCTTTCAGAGCTCACTCAAACTCATGTCCATTGAGTCTGGGATGCCATCCAACCATCTCTCCCTCTGTCATTCCCTTTTCATCCTGCCTTCAATCTTTCCTGGAGTCAGAGTCTTAACTAATGAGAGACTTCTTCACATCAGTTGCCCAAAGTATTGGAAGCTTCAGTTACAGCACAAGTCCTTCCATCGAACATTCAGGATTGATTTCCTTTAGGATTGGCTGATTTCATCTCCTCTCAGTGCAAGGGGCTCTCAAGAGTCTTCTCCAACATCACAGTTCAAAACCATAAATTCTTCAGCACTCAGCTTTGTTTATGGCCAACTCTCACATCCATACTTGACTAGTGGGAAAATCATAGCTTTGACTAGATGGACCTTTGTCAGCAAAGTAATGTCCCTACTTTTTATTATGCTGTCATATTAGCAATGGTTGGTTGGTCAATAGGTTGGTCATAACTTTTCTTCCAAGGAGCAAGTGTCTTATAATTTCATGGCTGCGGTCACCACCTGCAGTAATTTTGGAGACCAAGAAAATAAAATTGGTCACTGTTTCCATTGTTTCCTTATATCTATGCCATGAAGTGATGCGGCCAGATGCCATGATCTTCGTTTTCTGAATATTGAGTTGTAAGCCAGCTTTTTCACTCTCCTCTTTCACTTTCATCAAGAGTCTTTTTAGTCCTTCTTTACTTTCTGCCATAATGGTGGTGTCATCTGCATATCTGAGGTTAGTGATATTTCTCCAGGCAATCTTGATTCTGGCTTGTGTTTCATCCAGCCTGGCATTTCACTGATGTAGTCTGCCTATAAGTTAAATAAGCAGGGTGACAATATAAGGCCTTGACATACTCCTTTCCCAATGCTGAACCAGTCTGTTCCATGTCCTGTTCTAATTGTTGCCTCTTGAAACCTGCATGCAGGTTTCTCAGGAGGCAGGTCAAGTGTTCTGGTATTCCCATCTCCTTAAGAATTTTCCACCATTTGCCGTGACCCACAGAGTCAAAGGCTTTAGTGCAGTCAATGAAGCAGAAGTAGATATTTTCCTGGAATTATCTTGCCTTTTCTATGATCCAATGGATGTGGCAATTTGATCTCCAGATGCCATGATCTTCGTTTTCTGAATGTTGAGCTTTAAGCCAACTTTTCACTCTCCACTTTCACTTTCATCAAGAGGCTTTTGAGTTCCTCTTCACTTTCTGCCATAAGGGTGGTGTCATCTGCGTATCTGAGGTTATTGATATTTTTCCCCGCAATCTTGATTCCAGCTTGTGTTTCTTCCAGTCCAGCATTTCTCATGATGTACTCTGCATATAAGTTAAATAAGCAAGGTGATAATATACAGCCTTGACGTACTCCTTTTCCTATTTGGAACCAGTCTGTTGTTCCATATCCCGTTCTAACTGTTGCTTCCTGACCTGCATACAGATTTCTTAAGAGGCATGGATACATATCCATTAACTGCTATCACTGGCAGAAGGATAAGGAGGGTTGTTTTAGGTGGAATATGAACAAGACACTGTGGCAGAGGATTGTGTCGGAATTGGATGAGAGCTGAATCCCTGATGGAAAACCTATGTCTGACAGCTTCCTGACTGTCATGAGGGCACTCGATTACCCAGCATCCTCTTTCCATTGCATGCAATACATCACCTGTCCTGCTCTATACACTAATGTGTTGCTATGAGTGGGAAGTAAGTTTCATGCCTCATGATACTGTTTGTGGTTATTAAAAGGCATTTCTTTTAAAGCTCACGGCAACATAATGTTCTTTCTTTTTTCTTTTCTCTCTTCAGAAACATGAGTTCCAAAAGCCTCCGGAATGAAGTCACCTGTCCCCTGTGTGTGAAGTGTTTCATAGACCCGGTCACGCTGGGCTGTGGGCACAGCTTCTGCATGCCGGGTCTCTGTCTCTACTGGGAGGAAGGCCAACAGCCTCCTCACTGCCCTGTGTGCAGGGAAACACCCCATCAACTGAACCTGAAAACCAACACAGATTTGAGGGAACTGGTACTTCTTGCCAAACAGAAAGGACCTTGTGACTTACCAAATCCTGCAGAAGAGATATGTGAGATACACAGATATACCAAGAACTTCTTCTGTAAAGTCACCAGGGATGTGCATTGTTCACTCTGCTGTATGTCTGAGCAGCAGGTCGCTCCCAGGCATGGTTCCCTGAAGTGGACGGCTGAGGAATACCAGGTAAGCAAGGGCTAAGAGGGAAGTTTGAATCTGGAGGACTTTCTGTGAGAGAGTGAATGCCAAAGAAAATGAAGATAGCTTCCTTGGTGACTCAGACGGTAAAAGCATCTGCCTACAATGTGGGAGACCCGGATTTGATCCCTGGGTCGGGAAGATCCCCCTGAGAAGGAAATGGCAACCCATTCCAGTACTCTTGCCTGGAAAATCCCATGGACAGAGAAGCCTGGTAGGCTACAGTCTGTGGGGTCACAAAGAGTCGGACACGACTGAGTGACTTCACTTTCACTTCACTTTCATTCTTCATTCATGTCAAAAATAAAGCAGAGACTAAGTAGCATTGTGGACCAGGTCCTAGGATAAACTATTTAAGAAAGAATGTCCTCAATCTTAAGCAGGTAAGGTTTTACATTATAAATTCTTACAATACAAGCTGATGGTGAGTATGAGCTTAATTGTGTTTGGATTTGTGCTAAGTTCATGTGAGACCAAGGTGGGCAAACTTGCTAATTTCAGTGAGTCTTGTGCCCTGTACGTGCATAGTGATTACTGTGCATGATTGCAGTAGTCTAATCTAATGGAGTCTAATCAGAAACACTGCCTTTTAGCTAAAAGAATAGAGTAGTAGGAGATGAGAACTAGCAGCAGGACAACTGAAATCTGAGATGGAATACACATGATAAAAATTGGTGAGGTGAAATAAAGTTTGAGAGCAAGTTTTCTCTATGGAGAAGCACCTTCTTCCACGTTTTCTCTCTTCTCTAGTTATAAACATCCTACACAGTAGCCTTGTTTTTTAGTCACTCAGTCATGTCTGACTTTTTTGCAACTCTCTTGACTGAGCCTGCCAGGCACTTCTGTCTATGGTATTTCCCAGACAAGAGTATGGGAATGACTGTCTCCTTCTCCAGGGGATCTTCTCTACCCAGGGCTCCAACCTGCATCCCCTGCATTGTCAGATGGATCCTTTACCACTGAGCAACAAGGGAAGCCCACACAGTAGATCAGATCAGATCAGATCAGTCGCTCAGTCGTGTCTGACTCTTTGCAACCCCATGAATCGCAGCATGCCAGGCCTCCCTGTCCATCACCAACTCATGGAGTTCACCCAGACTCATGTCCATCGAGTCAGTGATGCCATCCAGCCATCTCATCCTCTGTCGTCCCCTTCTCCTCCTGCCCCCAATCCCTCTCAGGATCAGAGTCTTCTCCAATGAGTCAACTCTTCGCATGAGGTGGCCAAAATACTGGAGTTTCAGCTTTAGCATCGTTCCTTCCAAAGAAATCCCAGGGCTGATGTCCTTCAGAATGGACTGTTTGGATCTCCTTGCAGTCCAAAGGACTCTCAAGAGTCTTCTCCAACACACACAGCAGACACTTGGCTTAAAAGTAGATACTTGGGCTTAAAAGTGAAACAAAATGGACACTGTCTGTTCTCCAGCAATCATCTGATATTCTCTGCTATCCTTTTTAGCCTAGGATGTGAAAAATTTCACTACCAAGTTCTCTGATAATCAAACTGTTTGTTCTTTTGCAGCAAAAGCTTCTGAACATAATGAGGTCTGTGTGGGAAAAGATACAAGAAAATAAAAGAAATCTGAACAGAGAAACCAACAGAATCAGAACATGGGATGTAAGCAAGAAATTCTATTTCATTCAGCACAATCGTGGAACACATGATGTTTATTCGAAATGTACGTTTGAACTAAATATTCTAAGGTTTATGTTTCAATATGGGTGACAGACCAATTACAAAAGGCTTTCCTGTAATCATGTGGAAGGAAGTCCATCCCTTTGTAGGATTTCTTTCTAAAGTCAAAATATCAAGCTGAAAGATCCTACTTCCTAGCTAACACCATAACATACCAACGGTTATAGAAAAATCACAGTCATAATTTGTCAATGAGATAAACCCAGGGCTTCTCACAGGGAACATTTTTGAAACCTCAGGAAGACAGCTAACTATATGGATAGAAAAGGGCAAATTGAAGTTGGAAATATATGCGGGTGCCAGGCAGGTAAACATGTGAGAGTCGAAGACTAGAAACTAGAGGAATCGTGGGAATATTGAGCTTCTACATAGTCCATGTAGGCTGACACATGTATTTCATTAGCGACGCAGAGCTGAGAGATATGGCTGGAAATGGAGGATAGATGAATTTCAAACGTGACTTAAATTCATCGCAGAGAAATTTGGATCTATCATTTGTTGATTCAAAAGTGTGAATTGAGCACCCTACATAAAAGTCATGAAATAGCAGTATATCTAGATTCTCAAGTAAGTAAACATTTAATATGTGAAATATATAAAATGAGCAATATTAAAAGACACTTCTCACCACCATAAAGAAGATTTAAATGGGGCTGTGTGAAAGACAAGGAGATATAACAAAATTACCTCAATTATTCAAAGATGACACACCTAAGGTTATAGTTTACACTGTTCTTTGAAACGTTGAGTGGCAGATATGTCATGATAACTGTTCTAAGACAGTGTAGAAATCGATGAAAGGAACAGATTTCCTTGTACTCACAGATCAAATGGAGTAATAAAGAGAGTCAATTAACAATTCTATACATAACATTTGTGGCATGATCCATTGTGGTAAGTGCTTTTGAGAGTAACAGCAATAAAGCTAAGTAATAAAATTTTGTAATTTTATTTAAAAAAGTAATTTTGACAAAATTGAATTTTACATATGATCAGAAAAGATTTACTAAGCAAGATCATGTTTAGGCAGAGATTTGATTGAGGGTAGAAGTCAGGGCAGGGGGCTTTCTGTGGAAAGAGGTTTTATAGGGAGAGATAACTAAATCAACACATCTCAAACTTACTCTTTTCCTACAGCACACTTGCCATTGTTTACTCTATTGTGTCAACCTTGATATAAAGGGAAATGAGAGAGCATAGAGAAATTGGAAGCCAGATCTGAAAGTTGAGAAATTCTTAAAGGAAATTTTAGGAAATAATTACCCACAGATAATGGGAAATGATAGAATTCAAGAGATTCTTGGTGGTATAGAAATATCAAAAAACAGGAAGCACTTGATGTGTAATGTTAGGAGGATAAAATTTAAAACCTGAGACCTAGGTTCTGCTCTGAAGGTGGGGCATCACTGAGGATAGAAACAAGAAGGAAGGGCCATTTTGTGTTAAGAAAATATTAGAGTTTGAGAATGTGAACCTTTGACTTTCTGGCAGATATTCTAACAAATAGATAGTATGCAACTGGGTGAACGAGGATGGACCTTGAGTGAAAGACTTGGTCTGGAAAAGAACATTTCACAGTTTTCTGTATATTCTAGGCATGAGATGGAGATCACAGTAGTGTTTTAAGGATGAAAAGAAAAACATTTTTACACTGGAAGATAACTGGAGGAATCTCTGTACTAATGAGT
>CAKXYN010000758.1:0-17929 GCA_935064755.1 Tragelaphus eurycerus | reverse complement strand
TTGAAATCAAACAGCATATATCTATATTTACATCTTATATGTATATAGTGAAGTCGCTCAGTTGTGTCCGACTCTTTGCGACCCCATGGACTGTAGCCCACCAGGCTCTTCAGTCCATGGGATTCTCCAGGCAAGAATACTGGAGTGGGTTGCCATTTCTCCAGGGGATCTTCGCAACCCAGGGATCGAACCCAGGTCTCCTGCATTGCAGGCAGGCACTTTAACCTCTGAGCCACCAGGGAAGCCCATCATAAAGCATATATCTATATTTACATCATATATGTATATAGCATATATATAAATATATACTTATAAATTAAAGAAAAATATGACATTTTTCATTTACAAATTAAGCAATACAAGACTAAAATTACCTGTGTAAATTTTCATTTTCTAAGAAAGATAATTATACACATTATATAAAATAGTCTATATTAATGGTATGTAAAAAGTGGGACTTCCCAGGTGCTGCTAGTGGTAGAGAATTTACCTCCCAGTAAAAGAGTTGCAAGAGACACTGATTTGATCCCTGGGTCAGAAAGAGCCCTTGGACTAAAAGATAGCAACCTACTCCAGTATTGTTGCCTGGGAAATCTCACGGACAGAGGGGCTGGTAGGCTACAATCCATGGGTCCATGGGGTCACAAAGAGTCAAACAGGACTAAACATACATATCTCGAAAAAAAAAATTATACACATACACACACACACATAACTTTTCTTCCAAGGAGTAAGCGTCTTTTAATTTCATGTATGCAATCACCATCTGCAGTGATTTTGGAGCCCCAAAAGATAAAGTTTAACACTCTTTCCACTGTTTCCCCATCTATTTGCCATGAAGTGATGGGACCAGATGCCATGATCTTCGTTTCCTGAATGTTGAGCTTTAAGCCAACTTTTTCATTCTCCTCTTTCACTTTCATCAAGAGGCTCTTTAGTTCTTCACTTTCTGCCATAAGGGTGATGTCATCTGCATATCTGAGGTTATTGATATTTCTCCTAGCAATCTTAATTCCAGCTTGTGCTTCCTCCAGCCCAGCGTTTCTCATGATGTGCTCTGCATAAAAGTTCAATAAGCAGGGTGACAATATACAGCCTTGATGTACTCCTTTTGGTATTTGGAACCAGTCTGTTGTTTCATGTCCAGTTCTGAATATTTAGAACAACTCTAATTATAAGTTCAAATAGCTGGAAACACCCAAAATATCTGTTAACTGAGAAAAAATAAACTGTGTTACATCCATAAGTCAAAATACTACTTAACAATAACATGAATAACTTACTGATGAACACATTGACATGCATAACCCTCATATGCATGTCACTAAGAGCAAGTATCCACATTTAACAGAGTACAGAGGCGACAACCTTACATATAGAAAATACAAATAATTGCACCAAACCTGTTAGAACTACTAAACAAATCCAATAATGCTTCAACATACAAAATCAATATAAATCAATGTAAATGTTAACTCTGTGGCATAACAAAGGGAAACAGCACCTATATAGTTCTTCAAGGTGCTACCCATGCCAAACAGGATATCAATTACTTCAATGATTGTGCTCAGTCGCTCAGTTGGGTCTGACTCTTTGTGACACCATGGACTGTAGCCCACCAGGCTCCTCTGTCCATGAGATTTCCCAAGCAAGAATACTGGAGTGGGTCGCCATTTCCTTTTCCCACGGATCTTTCTGACCCAGGCATCAAACAGTCTTTCTTGCATCTCCTATATCAGCAAGTGGATTCTTTTCCACTGCACCACCTGGGAAGCCCAATTTAATTCACAGCAGAGGTAAAATTAGTAAGAATATATTATATACATAGAGACAAATCACTGTTCTTGAGCTTCTTTGAGATCTCACATTGGATAAATGAGAGTCATGTTACTAAAGAAAGACAAGAAGTTAGATTGGGAGATTGATATAGGGAAATGGGGTGACCACAAAACCGTTCAGCGAAAGCAAATCACAGGCAGTTAGAACAGCAGGGAAACTCGAGGGCCAGGGTATAAATGCATAGGTCAAAGTCAGGGACAGACAGGCACAGGCTGGCGAGGAGGGAGCTGAGATCCCAGAAGAGGTCTCTGAACAGAAGCTGAGTTGAAAAGAGGTTAGAAGGTTGCAGGCCCAGTGAAGAAGAGGAAGTGCAAAGTACAGGGGAACCAGAACCAGACCCAACTAGAGGAGCAAGAGAGCACATGAGACTGTGGACAGCAAGGTTCCCTTCCTGGGGGACCAGAAGGACAGACACTGTGGACCCGGGGACAGGGAGTGGAAGGCCACACTCAGGGAGAAGACACGAGACTCTGGAGGCAGGATGTGGTGCTGGAGAAAGACCTACTCCTAGCGCCGCACAGACACAGCAGGGCAGCGCTGTTCCGCCTATCAGGTCACCAGCCAGGGCAGTAACCTCTCGCTGCTGGTTCCTGAAAGGAGAGGCTGCAGGATCCACCAGGTACACTGTCCGGAAAGTCTCCCCAGGGCCACGGCCCTCCACTGTGCTGCCTGCAGCTTCAGTTCAGCAGACGTTGGCTGCTCTACGTTGTTTGCTTCTCATCCAGACATCTCCTTTACCCAAGTGTCCCTTCCTTTGAAATGCAGCCATTTGAATTTCATTTCTTGAGCCTATTGTATCCCACTCTTCATGATGCCCATGAAGGATAATACATCTGCCAAAAGGATATCAGCAGATGATCTTCGTTGACACAAATGGAATCAGGAATGTGTAAGAAACCTGGGAAATTGAGATCAACAGAGAGATGAAGGAAAGAAACCCCCCTTCCAAAGAAAAACAGAAGAATGCCTCAAAGACAGTCTTCACAATGTGGCCAGTGATCAGATCTATGTTTTAATATTTTCCCAACAAGAAATGAGAAAGTATGAAAGTGATATTTTCCCGTCATGAAGTGGGATGAGTAGAGGAAGCAGACTCTAAAAGACTTCATAATCTTAATTAAGTTTATTGAGTCACATTTGTCTTGTATAAAATGGATAGAAATCTATTTACCAATACTTGTTCCTACAGTAATAATGTATATAAACAACCTGTCAAGATGTATGCCTCATAGTTTATCTTCAAGAGTAGTTAGCTCACTTCCCTCACTAACATCTAACATTTTCACCAAATGATATTCCAGATTAAACCAAATATGTTTATACAACAGATACAAATATTATGTCTCGCTAATTTTTAGGAGAAACACACTTGTTCCCTAAATATATACTTTTAATGAATAAAAAACAGTCACATGGCAGTTTATCCTAGGACAGATTTTTGAGGAAGTGTAAAGGAAAATCTAAAGGAACTTTAAATTTACTCACAATCTAGTAAAAGTGCATCCACTGTGAATGCCAGACTGCTTCGTTTCCTTTTTCAGTTCTCATACCTTCCAAGTTTTCCTGTTGACAATTTATAATTTGTGCTGCATTAATCTTACTCCTCCACTGAGCCTCTGGTATAACACCTAAGACATAATCATTGGCCTTAGTTTTTTTTTCTTTAAATGCTCTCATTGCTTTTAGAGTAGAAACCACATTTACTCAAGACTTATCCTATTCTTGAAGAAAAATGAAACTGAAAGTTTACTCACTCAGTGGTGTCCAAATCTTTGAGATTCCCTGGATCAAAGCCTGCCAGGCTTCTCTGTCCACGGGCTTCTCCAGGGTAAAAGTGCTGGAGTGGGCAGCCATTCCCCCTTCTGCAAGGAATCTCCCTGATCTAGGAATTGAACTCAGGGCTGCGCCAGGCACGCTAGAGTGCAGGCGGCTGAGCCGGGCGCGCTAGAGGAGCTACCCCACGTCTGAGGTCAAGGGCAGAAGCCAGGAAGACCCTTTGCCCGAAGGGCGGCGGCCAAGAGGAGTTACCCCACCGTCCGAGGTCAGGGGGAGCGGCAGAGGGGAGATACCCAGTGTCTGAGGTCAAGGGCAGTGACGAGAGGAGTTACCCTACACCCTAAGCCCGAGGCCAGGGGCTGTGGGCGGGAGGAGCTACCCCACCACACTAAGCCCGAGGCCAGGGGCGGTGGCTGGGAGGAGCTACCCCACACCGTGGCTGCGCAGGCACAGGAAGGCCTAGAGGAGCTATCCCACATTTAAGACCAGGAAGGGCGGTGAGGATATACCCCTCGTCCAAGGTAAGGAGTATTGGTTGCGCTTTGCTGGAGCAGCCGTGAAGAGATACCCCAAGTCCAGGGTAAGAGAAACCCAAGTAAGATAGTAGGTGTTGTAAGAGGGCATCAGAGGGCAAACACACTGAAACCACACTCACAGAAAACTAGTCAATCTACTCACACTAGGACCACAGCCTTGTCTAACCAATGAAACTAAGCCATGCCCATGAGGCAACCCAAGGTGGGCGGGTCATGGTAGAGAGATCTGACAGAATGTTGTTGGGGGCCGGCGTGAGGCACTCCTCCCGTGGCAAAGGTCATGAGGAAGGAGGCTTGACATACACAAATGTGGGGTTAAGCCTCAGGAGTCCCCCTGGAAATCCTCAAGCATCTACCCCCAAAACCAGAGGCTGCCTGCTTTACTACTTGTGCTCTCGCCTACACCTCTGACTTTACGGGGGGCTGTCCCCCACTACCTCTCTCTGAAAAAGGAGTTAACTTAGAGCTCCAGTTAATAAAAATTTCTGGGTGTGACAGGGGTGTCTTGACCTACAAACTCCTCCAAAGGTTCTCTAGCCTACCTGACAGGCTTATCCGGCCACATGGGATTACTCACAGCCTCCCAACAGTGGGAGGCACGAGATGCTCTTAACCTTCTAAAAATAGGTTCTTTAGAGAAGTCAGAAAACTATTAGCATAAGTATAATGGGCTGATTAGGAATTGTATTGGTGAAGGGTTTTTTATTTGTTGAGCCAATGATTGCTGCTAAGTCTCCACTTCCCCTGCCCTTATGCACATTAATGAATATATAGAAGAGATAAGTATTAACCTTTGATATTAGTCACGTTAGACTTTAGGCTAAGTAAATTTTTTCCCTGACTAAAATCCACTATACCCTCACCCTATAGGAATGTAAACTTATCTAGTGGAGTCTGTTTTAAGAATAATTACCCTGGAGAAATAAGTGATTGACCGCTACCACAAGGAGAAGGTCATAAATTGTCAGCCGGCCCCTGGCCAGAAGATGATGTAACACCCCTAAGACCTCTGTATACATTTGTATGAAGCACCTGACTTTGATAAAAGTCAGGGATGCTGACCCCACGTGACTCCTGTATAACATCTTAGTGTATAAAAGTAGACCCGGGAAAATAAAGGATTGGATCAGTTCCTCAAAAGACTGGTCTCCCCATGTCGCTCTCTCTCTCAAATTCTGGCCGAGTCTCCATCTGGAGCGCGGGACCCTCCAAGCTTACTAATTTTGCCTGGGCTTCTAAGATCTGACCGGGGAGGCCTCAGTGTCTCCTCTCCTTCGGGAGAACAGAAAGACGCCTGCGGCCTACGTAAGTGGTGCAAACTTCTTGTCTTGAAGTTTTATTGGTCTCCCGCGTAAACCAAGCTACTCAGCCTCTTTTCTTCACTGAGTTTTCCTACTGAGCTATCCTCGTTCTATTATTATCTATTGTGTCCTGACCCCCACCGACGTCGTCCTCGCTTCAAAGTCCCTGGATCAGCTGGGGCTGGTCCCCAGCAGAATGTGCTCCGCTGGAGAAGGGAATGGCAAACCACTTCAGTATTCTTGCCTTGAGAACCCCATGAACAGTATGAAAAGGCAAAATGATAGGATACTGAAAGAGGAACTCCCCAGGTCAGTAGGTGCCCAATATGCTACTGAAGATCAGTGGAGAAATAACTCCAGAAAGAATGAAGGGATGGAGCCAAAAAAAAAAAAAAAAAAACAATACACGGCTGTGGATGTGACTGGAGATAGAAGCAAGGTCCAATGCTGTAAAGAGCAATATTGCATAGGAACCTGGATGTCAGGTCCATGAATCAAGGCAAATTGGAAGTGGTCAAACAGGAGATGGCAAAAGTGAATGTCAACATTCTAGGAATCAGCGAACTCAAATGGACTGGAATGGGTGAATTTAACTCAGATGACCATCATATCTACTACTGCCCATAGGAATCCCAAAGAAGAAATGGAGTAGCCATCATGGTCAACAAAAGAGTCCAAAATGCAGTACTTGGTTGCAATCTTGAATCCGAAAGAATGATCTCTGTTTGTTTCCAAGGCAAACCATTCAATATTACAGTAATCCAAGCCTATGCCCCAACCACTAGCACTGAAGAAACTGAAGTTGAACAGTTCTATGAAGACCTACAAGACCTTTTAGAACTCACACCCAAAAAAGATGTCCTTTTCATTATAGGGGACTGGAATGCAAAAGTAGGAAGTCAAGAAACACCTGGAGTAACAGGCAAATTTGGCCTGGGAGTACAGAATGAAGCAGGACAAAGGCTAATAGAGTTTTGCCAAGAGAATGCACTGGTCATAGAAAACACCCTATTCCAACAAAACAAGAGACGACTCTATACATGGACATCACCAGATGGTCAACACCGAAATCAGATTGATTATATTCTTTGCAGCCAAAGATGGAAGAGCTCTATAGAGTCAGCAAACACAAGAACAGGAGCTGACTGTGGCTCAGACCAGAAACTCCTTATTACCAAATTCAGACTTAAATTGAAGAAAGTAGGGAAAACCACTAGACCATTCAGGTATGACCTAAATCAAATCCCTTATGATTATACAGTGGAAGTGAGAAATAGATTTAAGGGCCTAGATCTGATAGATAGAGGGCCTGATGAGCTATGGAATGAGGTTTGTGACATTGTACAGGAGACAGGGATCAAGACCATCCCCATGGAAAAGAAATGCAAAAATGCAAAATGGCTGTCTGGGGAGGCCTTACAAATAGCTGTGAAAAGACGAGAAGCGGAAAGCAAAGGAGAAAAGGAAAGATTAAACATCTAAATGCAGAGTTCCAAAGAATAGCAAGAAGAGATAAGAAAGCCTTCTTCAGTGATCAATGCAAAGAAATAGAGGAAAGCAACAGAATGGGAAAGACTAGAGATCACTTCAAGAAAATCAGAGATACCAAAGGAATATTTCATGCAAAGATGGGCTCGATAAAGGACAGAAATGGTATGGACCTAACAGAAGCAGAAGATATTAAGAAGAGGTGGCAAGAATACACAGAAGAACTGTACAAAAAAGATCTTCATGACCCAGATAATCATGATGATGTGATCACTGACCTAGAGCAAGATATCCTGGAAAGTGAAGTCAAGTGGGTCTTAGAAAGCATCACTATGAACAAAGCTAGTGGAGGTGATGGAATTCCAGTTGAGCTATTCCAAATCCTGAAAGATGATGCTGTGAAAGTGCTGCACTCAATATGCCAGCAACTTTGGAAAACTCAGCTGTGGCCACAAGACTGGTAAAGGTCAGTTTTCATTCCAATCCCAAAGACAGGCAATGCAAAGAATGCTCAAACTACCACATAATTGCACTCATCTCACACGCTAGTAAAGTAATGCTCAAAATTCTAGAAGTCAGGCTATGTGAACCGTGAACTTCCTGATGTACAAGCTGGTTTTAGAAAAGGCAGAGGAACCAGAGATCAAATTGGCAACATCCTCTGGATCATGGAAAAAGCAAGAGAGTTCCAGAAAAACATCTATTTCTGCTTTATTGACTATGCCAAAGCCTTTGACTGTGTGGATCACAATAAACTGTGGTAAATTAAGAAAGAGATGGGAATACCAGACCATCTGACCTGCCTCTTGAGAAACCTGTATGCAGGTCAGGAAGCAACAGTTAGAATTGGACATGGAACAACAGACTGGCTCCAAATAGGAAAAGGAGTATGTCAAGGCTGTATATTGTCACCCTGCTTATTTAACATGTATGGAGAGTACATCATGAGAAATGCTGGACTAGAAGAAACACAAGCTGGAATCAAGATTGCCAGGAGAAATATCAATAACCTCAGATATGCAGATGACACCACCCTTATGGCAGAAAGTGAAGAAGAACTAAAAAGCCTCTTGATGAAGGTGAAAATGGAGAGTGAAAAAGTTGGCTTAAAGCTCAACATTCAGAAAACGAAGATCATGGCATCTGGTCCCATCAGTACATGGGAAATAGATGGGGAAACAGTGGAACAGTGTCAGACTTTCTTTTTCTGGGCTCCAAAATCACTGCAGATGGTGACTGCGCCATGAAATTAAAAGACGCTTACTCGTTGGAAGGAATGTTATGACCAACTTAGATAGCATATTGAAAAGCAGAGACATTCCTTTGCCAACAAAGGTTCGTCTAGTCAAGGCTATGGTCTTTCCTGTGGTCATGTATGGATGTGAGAGTTGGACTGTGAAGAAGGCTGAGCCCCGAAGAATTGATGCTTTTGAACTGTGGTTTTGGAGAAGACTCTTGAGAGTCCCTTGCACTGCAAGGAGATCCAACCAGTCCATTCTGAAGGAGATCAACCCTGGGATTTCTTTGGAAGGAATGATGCTCTATTATACAGAGTGAAGTAAACCAGAAAGAAAAACACCAGTACAGGATACTAATGCATATATATGGAATTTAGAAAGATGGTAACAATAACCCTGTATACGAGACAGAAAAAGAGACACAGATGTATAGAACAGTCTTTTGAACTCTATGGGAGAGGGGTGGGACAATTTGGGGGAATGGCACTGAAACATGTATAATATCATATAAGAAATGATTTGCCAGTCCAGGTTCAATACAGGATGCTGGGGCTGGTCCACTGGGATGACTCAGAAGGATGGTACTAGGATGGAGATGGGACGGGTGTTCAGGATGGGGAACACACATATACCCATGGCGGATTCATGTTGATGTGTGACAGAACCAATACAATATTGTAAAGTAAAAAAAAAATTTTTTTAATTTGAATAAAAATAAAAAATAAAGACCTGAATTGATATTTTGTAGGTGAAATTGTTGACAGGAAACTGCATTCCAGTGTAATATTCCTGACATACTTTAGGGGTAAACACATGTGATTTGAGTCAAGTAAATTAGTAAGTTAGTAAATCTCTATGTGCTTCTCTTTGTGCATAATAGATAATAAAGCACTCATGTAATGTAAATATATGTATCTGACCTACAGAGCAATAGCTTTGGAACCTACTCATATGCTTTTTTTGTTGAGATTTATAAAAAGATTTGTACCTTGTTTCAAATGGTTTCTGAAGTCTTGGTATGGAAAATGAAAATATTTCCTTTATACACACACACACACACACAAATGTGAGTCATAAAGGTTTTTAACAAAACAAAGCAAATCTAGAATACCTTCAAATTTTCTGAATTATTTTTTAAGAAAATAATTAGAGATAGTGAATTATTTGGTCCTCCCCAATAGCTCAGGGGTAAAAGAATCTGCCTGCAATGTAGGAGACACAGGAGATGTGAATTCAGTCCCTGAGTCAGGAAGATACCTTGGAGGAGGAAATGGCAACCAACCCCAGTATTCCTGCCTGGAAAATTCCATGGACAGAGGACCCTGGAAGGCTACATTCCATGGGGTATCAGAGAGTTGGACTCAACTGAGGACTAACACACACACAGAGAGTGAGTTATTCTTTCCTTTTATTAGTTCATAGTACAGAAAAAATTCCAGCTGCTATTCCTTTCCTCGATTGTCCCTTCTCTACATATCTACCTAAGGAATTTCTACCCCCTGTTTGCTTTACATCAGATGAAGCAAAAATGGAAGAAGTTCTGAGATCAAAGTCTTATGGACAAGCCAGTTTCATCCAATTAACATATATGAAAAATTGGTAAATAGGTAAGCTAATGGAGAAAAATTTACTCTATAATCATCAAACCAAGGGTATATAGTTGTTTTTTCCATTGCTTATTCTGAATCTAATAACACAAACATGGAAACCTCAGGAAAATATATTGAAGCTTACCAAAATGCCTAACATATACGTAGTCAATATTAAATAATCAACAAATGTTAATTTTGGGGCCTTATATTTTTGTCAATGATGGAAAAAATTCTTCATTGTCTCCCACAGCTTACAACACAAATAATCTTCCCTATGTATATAAATCATTATTCTCTTGGCATCGTGAACAGCCTAAGTCACTCTCTTCTTTAACAAACTCCTCATGGCATTTTTCACCTCTGTGTTTCTCACTGTGTAAATGATAGGATTTAACAAGGGAGTGAGGATTCCGTAAAACACTGTCACCAACTTGTCTGCAGGGTAAGTGGCCACAGGACGTGTGTAAGTGAATATACATGGTCCAAAAAAGAGCATCACTACTGTAAAGTGGGAGCCACATGTAGAGAGGGCTTTGCGTCGTCCTTCAGAGCTATGGGATTTCAGGGAGCTCAGGATGACTATGTAGGAAATGAGAAGCAGAAGAAAAATGAGCAAGGCCATGCCCCCAGTGTTAGCTGCCACCACCATTCCAAGCCTGTAGGTGTCGCTGCAGGAAATTTCCAACAGTGAGAAGAAATCACACATGAAGTGATCAATGACATTGGTACTACAGAAGGTCAAGTCTCCTGTGAAAAGAATCTGCACGGTGGCATGCAGGATCCCCCCAATCCAGGCCACCACCACCAGGAGCCGGCAGAGCCCCTGTCTCATGATGGTCTTGTAATGCAGAGGCTTGCAGATGGCCACATAGCGGTCATAGGCCATGACAGTGAGGACGATGACCTCTGATGCTCCCAGGAAGTGCTCCATAAAGAGCTGAGTCAGGCAGCCTCCCCAGGAGATGGTTCTCCTCTGGTGCAGCAAGTCAAAAGTCATTTTCGGGGTGCTGACAGAGGTCAAGGAAGCATCTAACAAGGACAAATGGGTGAGAAAGAAGTACATGGGAGTGGAAAGCGTGGGGCTGAGAGAGACGGTGATGACGATGAAAAGATTGGCCAGAACAGTGAACAGGAAAATGAACAGAAAGACGACGAAGAGTACTTTCTGCAAGTGTGGATTCTGTGTGAGTCCCAGGAGAACAAACTCCGTCATATTGTTGGGAAGCCTGAAGAAATCCATTTAGGAAATAGCACGTTCCTGCAGTCTCAATTATCTACAAAGGAATAAAGAATGATACCTATTAATCATTAAAAGGATTGCATTCTAAACTTATTAGAAAAAAAATAATAATAATCTATTCACTGTAACTGTGGAGCATTTCCTCAGCACTTCTGCCCCAGTACATGTTTCAAGTCTTTATTTTCTCCATGATACTTTCCATCTCTTCAGAGCACCTGTCCCCATGAAACACCTCCACAGCAATATTTTATTTGTAATTTGCTGAGAAAATACTGGGCTGTCTACATGACATCTGGATTTCATTCTGGTTCTTACTCATGTGACTCTACAAAGCTACGAGAGTGTCCCACAGTTCTGAGTTTTCCTCTGTGTCTGTGAGGTTACAAATTATAATTCTCAGATGTAATTTTTTAAGTTTACAATTGTTTCAAAGAATTAAGAATTTTTCCAGCTTCCATGAAGATTTGCATTTGAATTCTCTGCTCTAAAGTGGAAGAAAAGGCAGCATCAACAAGCATCTGTTGCTGCTGCTGCGTCACTTCAGTCGTGTCCGACTCTGTGCGACCCCATAGACAGCAGCCAACCAGGCTTCCTGTCCCTGGGATTCTCCAGGCAAGAACACTGGAGTGGGTTGCCATTTCCTTCTCCAACGCATGAAAGTGGAAAGTGAAAGTGAAGTCGCTCCATCGTGTCCGACTCCAGCGACCCCATGAACTGCAGCCTACCAAGCTCCTCCATCCATGGGATTTTCCAGGCAAAAGTACTGGAGTGGAGTGCCATTGTCTTCTCCGCAAGTATCTGTTATAAGAAGGCAATTTAGGAAAATGTATATTAGTTATTGATGATACACTCCAGCTGATATCAACCAGAACCCATAAACTATTCCATTGTTTTCTCACTTACCTCTAGTACCTGGCATGACGTCTGAAGTGCCTGAATCCGATCGCCTGGGTGCTCAGTCATGTCCCACTCTTTTTGAACCCATGGACTGTAGCCTGCCCACCTGTCTCCTCTGTCCATGGAATTTTCCAGGCTAGAATACTAGAGTGCAGTTACCATTTCCTACTCCAGGGGATCTTCCCAACCCAGGGATTGAACCTGTATCTCCTGCATCTCTGCATTGGAAGATGGCTTTGATACCACTGCACTACCTGGGAAGCCCCTGAAACCAATTAGGTGATGAGTAAATACTTAGTGAACTGCCTTTTGCCCTAAGTAAAGTATAACCGCTTCCCCTGACCATACACCTATGATAAATTCAAGTGTTCTTTTCCCCCTGTTCTGTTTATCATTAGTCTCTACTTCATGAGAACCGTAAATAAATATTTGAAAGGAAGCTGCACTCCAGGTTAATAGTTCCTCACACACTATTAATTGTGTGGAATAAATACGAATATATCTAGTTATCTCTAGGAAAGAATATGTTACCGGGTTATTTTACCTTCAGTGTAATTCTGGTGTTTGTTTCTTGTTATTCTTTAGTCTGCAAAATTATGTTCCACATACAATTTGACATAGTTATATTCAGTAAATTTACGGCTTCTGTACATGTGGATAAACAACTCTTGCGTAGGTGTTAAGTACACAAAGATCTTTCATGCAGAGGATACCCTTATTTTCAAAGTTCTGAAAGTAAAAATTTGATGTGAAGAACGAAAATAAATAGATTGATAGGTAAGATAGAAAGTTAATGTGCCACACATATAGCAGTATACACAGACTAACACAGACGCACATGAAATCTTTTACTTAAGCACCTATCATAGGCTTACTCATTCAACAAACATTTATTGATCACTACTTGTGTGTGTTAATGTATGTTTGTTTACACAATGTCATGAAGAGTGTCCTAGTTAAATGCCTTTAATGCCTGAAATTTCATTACCAAAGAGAGGCGAGGCGTCCATCCGTGGTAAGAATGGAATTCTCACTCCTTTATGTTTCTGCTACATATGGTACTGTGTCTTCTTCTCCTATGTTCCCATAGCATTCATCTTCCTGGTCCTAGGTTACCCATTACCATTAATAACAGAATGAAAAATTGGGGGAACATACATTTTCCAAAGAAAAGAGAAGAGAAAACATAAACATAAAATGTATTCTGCACAACATATGTCTTTCTTTTCAAAGATAAATGGATAAAATCTTATATTTTTCAATTATCCAGAGGAAAATTTTTTATATTTATGTACAAATGTACAGCAGCTCCATTGCATTTTATTATTTTCAGATGGGATTCCCCCAGCAGAACAAAAAAGGACATAGTATACAGAAAATAAGAATTAGACCTACTTAAAAATGTTTTTGAAATAAATATGAAAAAAATTAATCACTTTTCCATTTTTCCTTGGCTCCACAATATTCACTCTAGGAATAAACCCTGACAAAAAATACTTTTAAAGGACAAAAATAATTTATAATTATGTTCAACACAAATATTAAGAGCTGCATAAACTTAGAAACAGCATGGAATGTTCAAAATTGGAGAAATGGATGATTAAATGTAGGACATTTCTTTGATTACTGTGTAGATTTTAAAAATTGTGCCGTATCACTGGAAGAGTCTCAATTTGTAATATAAGTGGAGAAAATCTGGATGCAAATTGGAATTGTATAATTATTTTATTTTAATCCTAACTTGTGTATAACTCAAACTACATTTAAACATATATCCATAAGAAATAAAAAACAAACTTCTTTATTTCTAAAATGATATTATATATATGTCTATCTTTCTTAAAATTTTGTATATTGAAAATGAGATTTCAATGTCAGGTGAAGATAAGTGATGATTACATGATTTATAAGGTCAATTTAAACCCAAGGATCTATGATTATACAATTTCCTGGAAAAAAAAAATCTCACCTGAGCTTACCTGTGGTGACATGGATCCATGGCCAGGGCCTCAGGAAGCTCTTAGTTCACCAAGAAAAAAGTGAAGATGTAAGATTTTAAAATGTCAACTAGCTCAGCTACAATAAGTATCTTTGTTGATTTATAAATGATATCTTTGGATGAGCCTTAAAAGTGTGACCATATATATTGTTTGTAGGAAAATCTGTAGTTTCCTCGCTGTGGCTAATAGGACCCCAGGGGTATTCGTCATTAGCAGACCTTGCCAAGTACTCAATTATTTCATATGAGTTAACTGAAGAGCACGGGAGAACTTTTATAGAACTTGTCTTTAATTTTGAAGGCCTCTTGTGTCTACAAGAAGACGAAACACTATGACAAGAGCAAGAAAATAGCTGAGTACTTAGGAATTTAGATATTTGGTAACATGAGTTTACCATGAGGTCTTAATATCTAGTAGTATAAAAAACTAAACATCTAAGTGAGTAACTGATTTTAAAATTTTATTATAATAATTATTTTTAAATGATCTACTGTTCATGCTAATCATAATTTTAAAATATTGCTTTCAGAAATACATCATTTATGATTATAAATCCTACTGCAGTATTGTCACTTCACATCAGGTAAAGTGTACAGTTCTTCTTTGAATTCTTTCCTGTGTCAATTCTGGAATTAGATTAGCATGATAATGTTGAGGATAATTCTATTCTTCAATTATACAGAGAGATGTTGAAATGCATACATTTCAGTCATCTAAATTAATTGTACAATATTTATATGAAATAGAAAAAAAAAATGGGCTTCCCTCATAGCTCAGTTGGTAAAAATATCTGCCTGCAATGCAGGAGACCAGGGTTCAGTCCCTGGGTTGATAAGATCCCCTGGAGTAGGAAATGACAACCCACTCCAGTATTCTTGCCTGGAGAATCCCATGGACAGAAGAGCCTGGCAGGCTATAGTCCATGGGATCTCAAGAGTCAGACACAACTTAGCGACTAGACCACCACCACAAAAAAAAAAAAAAAAATGGGCAATAATATCCACAATTTATAACCGGAAAATATAAGACAGGAAAGAAGAATGTCATTTGCCAAGGAGAAATAAGAAGCCAGGAGACCAAATCTTGGACAAAGATCCTTATCTAAATTATTGTTTACAACTGAAGTGACATGATACATTTACTCTGCCACCTACTGTAAGGCCCGTTACAATTGTCTATGTAAATAAATAAATACTGATTTGTTATTTGAAAACATTTTATAAATAAATTTAAATAAATTCAACTCAGAAATATTTCTGTACAGGTGAACACTCATTCAGCATGTTTGAATATGCTTGCACTACTACGAAGAAAAATACATTGTACCTAATGCTCAATTATAGGGGTTCCCCAGGTGGATCAGACAGTTAAGAACTGCCTACAATGAGGAAGACCTCGATTTGATCCCTGGATTGGGAAGATCCCCTGGAGAAGGGAATGGCCACCCACTTTAGTATTCTTGCCTGGGAAATCCCACAGACAGAAGAAACTGGTGGGCTACAGTCCATGGGGTTGCAGAGTGGGATACTACTGAGCGACTAATACTTTCACTTTCTTGGTGGCTCAGATGGTAAAGAATTTGCTTGCAATGCAGGAGACCTGGGTTTGATCCCTGGGTCTGGAAGATCCCCTGGAGAGGGAAATGGCTACCCACTCCAGTATTCTTGCCTGGAGAATCCTATCAACAGAGGAGCCTGGCAGGCTACTGTTCATGAAGTTGCAGAGTCCAATACTACTGAGTAACTAACTGGTTGTTTAGTAAAAATCAATTGGCTCCAGAGAATGTGATCACTGTGAGCAGCATGTATTATGAAAGAAAAGAGTTTAAGAAAAGTGAAACCACTTGATCAAACTTATATTCACTGGACACACCAAAATTAGGGTACACTAATAATATTTGTGGTGTCAGATGCCAAAGACAGTTTGAAGGAGAATTTGAAACTATCTAAGCAATTATCAGGGGTATGGATTTTCCTGAAGTGTCATCATGGAAATGTCATGAACTTGTCTTTATATTTGGAATGAAAGTCAGATCAGAGAAATAAATAGCATGAACTGACAAAGGCATCATTCCCAACCTCATAAAAGATTGAAATTCATTTGGAATTGTCTGTTAAGTGGCCATCCAGTCTCTACTTAATTAGCTACAGTGCTAGGTAGAGATATTGATTTAAAACCCCTATACCTGTCTATTCAATTCCCCAAGCCCGGGAAAACATAAAAAGTAAAGAGAGTGGGATCAGGTCTAAATCATAGAAGGTTTCCATAAAAATGTTCTTCAAAAGAGAAGCCCCTGGAACTATACCAGGAAAGTCTGTTTCCAGAACACAAGTTCAAGGGCATAGTGATTTAAAATTCCAGAGAGACAGCAAATAAGATTCTCAAAACTGAATTGTAAACCAGAAGGAAAGAAAGAGAAATTATATATGGATCTTATTATAGTTGATCAGAAATTAGTTGAAGGATGGTCCGATTTTTGTTGTCAGGGACTAATTTTACAAAAACGAGGTACCTGCTAAAGTATTCTTATGGACAGCTTCATGCATTTAAATAGGTAGACAAACACATCCTCAAAATAACAAAGCCCTAAGGAATGGAGATAGTATTTAGTCCAATCTGAGGAATCTTTCATCACAGAAAGACAAGGACATCTCCAAGGTTTTTTTTTACCAGGAATGGAAATGTTTCAGGGAGGTGAACTGTCATCGCATACCTCCTCCAATGTTACTTCTAATTGAAGTAGAAGTAAAATAAACAATATTTATGGCAATAAATATATTGTTCTGGGTGTAATTACAGAACTTGGAAACACCTTTTAATTTACCAAAGTAAAGTACTTGTAAAAACAGGGAAAGCTGTTTAAGGTTATAGAAGATGATGGCATGTCTGAAAGAAAACTAATGTCTCCTGATCCTGAAGCTAATGTCCTTACTCTCCATCACATTTTCATGACAATCAGATCAGATTAGTTGCTCAGTCGTGTCTGACTCTTTGCAACCCCATGAATCGCAGCAGCCAGGCCTCCCTGTCCATCACCAACTCCCAGAGTTCACTCAGATTCATGTCCATCGAGTCAGTGATGCCATCCAGCCATCTCATCCACTGTCGTCCCCTTCTCCTCTTGCCCCCAATCCCTCCCAGCATCAGAGTCTTTTGCAATGAGTCAACTCTTCACATGAGGTAGCCAAAGTACTGGAGTTTCAGCTTTAGCATCATTCTTTCCAAAGAAATCCCAGGGCTGATCTCCTTTATGACAATAATATGTGCTAAGTATTGTTATGACATAGAGTTCATTCATTGCTTTTTTTTTAATTTAGCAACTATTTTTTATTTTTCATTTTTTAAAAAAATTTTATTGATGTATTTTTTAATTAAATGTATTTATTTTAATTAGAGGCTAATTACTTTACAATATTGTATTGGTTTTGCCAAACATCAACATGAATCCATCATGGGTGTATACGTGTTCCCAATCCAGAACCCCCCTCCAACCTCCCTCACCATACCATCCCTCTACAAATTTGTGTCAATTTCTACTACTTAACAAAGTGATTCAGTTATATATATATGTATACACTCAGTTTCATATTCTTTTCCAGCATGGTTTATCACAGGATATTGAATATAATTTCTTTGTTTTACAGTAGGACCTTGTTGTTTATCCTATATACAATAGTCTGCGTTTGCTAACCCCAAACTCCCAATGCACTCCTCCTCAGCACCCCTTCTCCCTTGGCAAACACGAGTTTGTTACCTGTTTGTGAGTCTGTTTTTGTTTAGTAGATAAGTTCATTTGTGTCGTATTTTATCAAGAAATTCCACATATAAGTGATATCATATGGTATTTGCCTTTAGCTTAGTATGACAATCTCTAAGTTCAGCCATAGTGCTGTAAATGGCATTATTTTGGTCTTGTTCATGACTGAGTAATATTCTAGTTCATTGCTTTCTTAATAAAACCTATGGTACCATGAAGTGGGAGACTGGAACTTTCTGTCAAAAGAGGAAATACATCTATTTTA
>CAKXYN010000757.1:0-18007 GCA_935064755.1 Tragelaphus eurycerus | reverse complement strand
CTTTTGTTCCTATACTCTAGGCTATATTTGAAGGAGGTTCTAAATGAAGCAGAAGTAATTTACACTAATAGAACTGAGAACAGAGGTTGCATGGGGAAGGACAGTGTGGTAAGGATACCAAAGACATTCTCTAGGAGGATGGGGACTATTTTTTTTTTTTTTTTTTTTTTTTTTTGCAGTGAGCATTAGATATATAATCTAGGTGAAATTGCAGAAATATTTCTGAAATGTAAATTCCAAACAAAATCTTGCTAAGTTGCCTTTGTGTATTTATAAATTTACTAGATAATATCATATTGTCCTTCAGAAAGTTTCCTCACACTATGCTTTCACAACACTACTGAAACACTCCTTTTCCAATTTGTCATCCTCCATTTAGAGGAAAAATTTGGTATATATTAACTTTCTCATTGACCTTTGTCAATTTGCAATTTGCATGGTGAGAAATCGTATTCCATTATTATTTTTGTTTTGTCCCTACTTATATTACCAAGTAGGTTTGACACTTCTTCCTGATTTTTGGTAATTTTCCTCCTTTTTTACTGGGTAATTTGCATTTCATTGCATTCTTGTTTACTTCACAATTCTCTTCTATTGTGTGGTTCATCTTTTTTTTTTTTTTTTTTTTTTTTTTTTTTTAAATTTGGACTCTGCATAAATGAGGTAAATGATTCATTTGTCAGATATCTTCCAAATATTTATCAGTTGTAATTATATAATTTCTTGTTTGTTGTCTATTCAGCCATGCAGGAAGTTTACTACAAAGAAAGTTCTGTAAAATTTCCCTTTTAGGCTTCTGGACAAAGAGCATGTGAAAGAAGAAATTTTAAAAGTGGCCCCAAACTCTAAGAAGGTAGAGGGTGTGTTTAAAAGAATTGAGAGGGGTCAAGTCTCTCTGAATTGCTCCCCATCCTCCCCTAGACATGTCAGGATGAGACTTTGTGATGTCAATTCCCACCCAGGTCCACCATTGGCTGTGCAAGTTATTTGCTGACCTCATAAAGTTTAAGGGTGTGGCCACCTGGGGAAGCGTATATATAGGGGTGCTTGGGGGCTCTGGAGTAGACCACTGCAAGTCTTCAAAATGACTAAGGTGGCTGGGAAGCCACAGGGCTCTAGAGCTGTTATGGAACAGCTGACTCTAGATCCCCAGGACGAAAAGGTGAAGACCTCCCATCAACTGAAGTCCAAAGGATGTGTCAAGGTGAGCTGAACCCACCTAAGCTACTCATGTCTTTCTCTGAATTCTTATGTTGAAAAAAATAGCATTATATCATTCTTTCTTATGGCTAATATTGCATTGCATGCATAATATATCTGTCTTTATCCATTGACATATCTATGGGCATTTAAGGTCCTTTCCATGTCTTTGCTACTGCACACTGTCTTCCTATAAACACTGTTGTGCATATCACTTTGCTGACGGGAGTTTTCATGTTACTGGATATATGCCCAGTACTGTTATTGTTGGATCATATAGTACTGTAGTTTTAGAGTTTTAGAAAATGCTATACCTGGGAAGGAGATGATGAGCAGGAGGTGCAAAAGGAGGGGATATATGTATCATATGGCTGATTCATGTTGAGGTTTGAAATAAAACAACAAAATTTTGCAAAGGAATTACCCTTCAGTAAATATATATAAAAGAACTGCTTACTGTTTTCAATAGTGGCTACATCAGTTTCTTGATTTTCATGTATAGTAGTGGTAGTGAAAATTACCCAGTCCTGTGTGACACTTTGCAACCCATGGATTATACAGCCCATGGAATTCTTCAGGGCAGAATACTGAAGTGAATAGCCTTTTCCTTTTCCAAGGCATCTTCCCCAGCCAGGGATCAAAACCAGGTCTCCAGTATTGCAGGCACATTCTTTACTGGCTGAGCCACAAGGGAAGCCCGGTTTCTCACTTCAGCTGCTGCTGCTGCTAAGTCGCTTCCGTTGTGTCTGAATCTGTGCGACCTCCCAGACGGCAGCCCACCAGGCTCTCGCGACCCTGGGATTCTTCAGGCAAGAACACTAGAGTGGGTCCCATTTCCTTCTCCAGTGAATGAAAGTAAAAAGTGAAATGGAAGTCTCTCAGTCCTGTCCGACTCTGGGACCCCATGGACAGAAGCCTACAAGGTTCCTCTGTCCATGGTATTTTCCAGGCAAGAGTATCAGCCATTATAGGATGTTGTTAATCTTCCTACAGTACATGGTTGAATTACATGTTTTTTTTTTTTTTCCCCAATATGTTTTTCTTCTTCTTCTCCTTCTTCTGCTTCTTCTTCTTCTTCTTCTTCCTCTTCCTCTTCCTCCTCCCCTCCTCCTCCACCTCCTCTTCCTCTTCTTCTTTTTTTAATAATATATACTCTTAGGCTTGGAGCTGCCAGGTCATATGGTCAGTCTCTTTTATTCTGTAAAAGACACTCTATAGTGACATTTATGTGAACCGTGAACTTCCTGATGTTCAAGCTGGTTTTAGAAATGGCAGAGGAACCAGAGATCAAATTGCCAACATCCACTGGATCATGGACAAAGCAAGAGAGTTCCAGAAAAACATCTATTTCTGCTTTATTGACTATGCCAAAGTCTTTGACTGTGTAGATCACAATAAACTATGGAAATTTCTGAAAGAGATGGGAATATCAGCCCACCTGATCTGCCTCTTGAGAAATCTGTATGCAGGTCAGGAAGCAACAGTTAGAACTGGTCATGGAACAACAGACTGGTTCCAAATAGGAAAAGGAGTATGTCAAGGCTGCATATTGTCACCATGTTTATTTAACTTATATGCAGAGTACATCATGAGAAATGCTGGAATGGAAGAAACAGAAGTTGGAATCAAGATTGCTGGGAGAAATATCAATAACCTCAGATATGCAGATGACACCACTCTTATGGCAGAAAGTGAAGAGGGGCTAAAAAGCCTCTTGATGAAAGTGAAAGTGGAGAGTGAAAAGGTTGGCTTAAAGCTTAACATTCAGAAAACGAAGATCATGGCATCTGGTCCCATCCCTACATGGGAAATAGATGGAGAAACAGTGGAAACAGTGTCAGAATTTATTTTTCTGGGCTCCAAAATCACTGCAGATGGTGACTATAGCCATGAAATTAAAAGACGCTTACTCCTTGGAAGGAAAGATATGACCAACCTAGATAGAATATTCAAAAGCAGAGACATTACTTTGCCAACAAAGGTTCGCCTAGTCAAGGCTATGGTCTTTGCTGTGGTCATGTATGGATGTGAGAGCTGGACTGTGAAGAAGGCTGAGCGCCGAAGAATTGATGCTTTTGAACTGTGGTGTTGGAGAAGACTCTTGAGAGTCCCTTGGACTGCAAGAAGATCCAACCAGTCCATTCTGAAGGAGATCAATCCTGGAATTTCTTTAGAAGGAATGATGCTAAAGCTGAAACTCCAGTATATTGGCCACCTCTTGTGAAGAGTTGACTCATTGGAGAAAATTCTGATGCTGGGAGGGATTGAGGGCAGGAGGAGAAGGGGACGACAGAGGATGAGATGGCTGGATGGCATCACTGACTTGATGGGTGTGAGTCTGAGTGACCTCCGGGAGCTGTGATGGACAGGGAGGCCTTGTGTGCTGCGGTTCATGAGGTCGCAAATAGTCGGTCACGACTGAGCTACTGATCTGATCTGATCTGATCTGATCTGATAATGGCTCCTACCAAATATATCTCACTAGTACCATAAAGATTCCCGTTTACAAATGTCTCTCTACCATGTCTTCTGAGTATATTTGATACTTTTTCACTACTCAGAGGTGATACCTCATTAGTATAGTTTATGTATCTAAAAGAATACACTGGGCTTCTCTGGTGGCACTGTAGTTAAAAATCTGTCTGCAAAGACAGGGGTCAAAGGAGAGGTGATTTTGGAAAATCCCCTGGAGGAGGAAATGGCATCTCACTCCAGAATTATTTCCTGAAAAATTCCATGGAGAGAGGAACTTGGTGGGCTATGGTATCTAGGATCACAAAGAGGTGAACCCAAAAGAATTCTCAGTAATTCACTATAATGAGTGTATTTCATGTGCTTTTAAAGAAATACTGAGAATTGTATTTACCTGTTTGTATTTTCTTCCAGATACAGTGTTCTATTTGACATTTCTCATTCACATGAGACAGTTAACAATTTTTGAAAGACAGATATCATTTAAAGCCCAGCAGCCTTGGGAATATTAATTGATTTTATATATATATATATATATATATATTTAATATATATATATATATATATTTTAATTTTTAGCAGTTTGAGCTGTATTTAACTGTTGATGTTTTCTTCCTGAGAGTGTCCTGGATTTCTTTTTCACTTTTTTTTTTTTTTTTTTTTTGATGAGTGCTTCCTGTCAGGTTCAAGGGTAAGTGTCTTGTCATGTCCAGCAATAGGACCTTGTGTATATCACATGTCCATCAGTGATAGTTTAAGGCTGCTGTTACAGAGAAAACCCTCTATGCTACAAGGCTTTATTATTTGCTCCTCTTTTATGATGGCCTCTGATGTCTGAGTGTTTTTGTCAAGCCTGGAAGGACATTAGAGTACAATGAACCAGAGGATACCACCAAACCTGATGTCTCTTCACTCTTGGATCTTTGAAGTTAGTATTCCTATTCTCTTTAAGTTGAAGACAAGGATGAGCTGGTTTTACACGTACAGATTCTTGTTCTGAGACTACTTTATGTATTCAGCTGTGCTTGCTTTTCCCTATATATTATTAGAAATTGTTTTGTCTACCATTTTTGCTGCAATAGGTTTATACGGATCTTATATTTAATATGTATCTGTGGGAAGAAATTAATAACAAGTTCCAGATGTATCCCTTCCATCCACCAAGGTCCTCGGCTACCCATAAATTTCTTGCCAGTTTGGATGTCCATGTCACATTTGTGTCGGTGCATAGTGCAGTGGATTTCTGTATCCCACAACTCCATTGAATCCCACGATGTTTCTTGAAATGTTCCTTCAGTCAGTGTGATGACCTCTGGACTTATCTCTATCGGTGAAGAGGGCCTATTTTCAAATTTCAATCCTTGATTCAAGTTTGCGGTGAGTGGTGTTGGAAATCTGTTCATGTCTGAAATACTCCAGGAGAGGATCTGATTTATCATACTGTCTCTACCTCTTTATTTATTTATTTTTCTCTCATGGGAGTGCACTTTTCTAGTCATGCTCATAGTGGCTCTTATCAGGTCCATTTCACCAGTACCTTAAAGCATCCACTCTACTGATCCTACTCTGCCATTGATGCCATGTCCTGGGTTTGATAGTCGCCCTTTTCCATGCTCAGGCAAAGGTGATAATGTCCTCGGAGCTTAGATGTCTGTATCTCTTAGAATTCACCCTATGTGTCATGTGTTTTTTTTTTTTTTTTTTTTTTTTTTTTTTTTTCGCTACTCCTATTTTCTTTTGGTCCGTATTTGCATAGAAAATCTTTTTCCAGCCCTTCATTTCCAGTCAATATATATCCCTTATTATAAGGTGGTTCTCTTGTAGACAACATATATAGGGGTCTAGTTTTTTTTATCCACTGGACCAGTTTTAGTCTTTTGGTTATCTCTTGTAGACAAGGTATCTAGGGGTCTTGTTTTTGTATGGATTCGGCCATTCTTTGTCTGTTGATTAGGGCATCCAGCCCATTAACGTTTAAAGTAGTTATTGATGAGTAAGATTTATTTATTGTTTTGGGTTCAAATTTACACTCCCTTTTAGTGATTCCTGTCTAGAGAATGTCCTTTAGTTTTTGCTGGAGAAATGGTTTAGTGGTGCTAAATTCTCTCAACTTTTGCTTATCTGTGAAGCTTTTGATTTCTCCTTCATATTTGAATGAGATCCTTGCTGGATACAATAATCTGGGCTGTAAGATTTTTCTTTCTTCACTTTAATTATGTCTTGCCATTCCCTCCTGGCTTGGAGAGTTTCTATTGAAAGATCAGCTGTTATCCTTATGGGAATTCCCTTCTGAGTTATTTGATGTTTTTCCCTTGCTGCTTTTAATATTTGTTCTTTATATTTAATCTTTGTTAAATTGATTAATATGTGTCTTGGGGTGTTTCACCTTGGGTTTATCCTGTTAGGCACTCTCGGGATTTCTTGAACTTGAGTGGTTATTTCCTACTCCTTTTTAGGGAAGTTTTCAACTATTATCTCCTCAAGTATTTTCCCATGGCCTTTCTTTTTATATTCTTCTTCTGGAACTCCTATAATTCGAATATTGTAGCGTTTAATGTTATCCTGGAGGTCTCTGAGATTGTCCTCATTTCTTTTCTTTTTTTTTTTTTTTTTCCTCTTCTGAGAGCTGGACTGTGAAGAAGGCTGTGCGCCGAAGAATTGGTGCTTTTGAACTGTGGTGTTGGAGAAGACTCTTGAGAGTCCAAGGGACTGCAGGGAGATCCAACCGGTCCATTCTGAAGGAGATCAGCCCTGGGATTTCTTTGGAAGGAATGATGCTGAAGCTGAAACTCCAGTATTTTGGCCACCTCATGCTAAGAGTTTACTCATTGGAGAAGACTCTGATGCTGGGAGGGATTGTGGGCAGGAGGAGAAGGGGACCACAGAGGATGAGATGGCTGGATGGCATCACTGACTCGATGAATATGAGTCTGAGTGACCTCCAAGAGCTGGTGATGGATAGGGAGGCCTGGCGTGCTGCAATTCATGGGGTCGCGAAGAGTCGGACACGACTGAGCGACTGATCTGATCTGATCTTCTAATTCACAAATCCTATCTTCTGCCTCTGTCATTCTACTATTTGTCGCCTCCAGAGTGTTTTGGATCTCATTCATTGCATTATTCATTATGTGTTGACCCTTTTTTTATTTCTTCTAGGTGCTTGTTAAACCTTTCTTGAATCATCTCAATCCTTGTCTCTAGACTATTTAACTATGATTCCATTTTGTTTTCAAGATTTTGGATTAATTTGACTATCATTATTCAGAATTCTTTATTAGGTAGATTCCCTGTCTCTTCCTCTTTGGTTTGGTTTGGTGGGCATTTATCCTGTTCCTTTAGGTGTTGGATATTCCTCTGTCTCTTCATCTTTTTAAAATTGCCAAGTTTAGAGTGTCCTTACTATATTCTAGTAGTTTGTTAAATTCTCTTTATTGAGGCAGTTTACTGCTCTTTTCAACATCTGATCTCTGCCCTGTTACAGAGGGGCAGAGATGAACACCCAAATCTTAGCCCGGCAGGTTCAGGCACTCGGATAGTCCTCAGAAGCACAGACTCGGTTGAGTCTGCGTTGTGCGCCCTTCCCAGATCCCAGTAGTGCAGGTGATGAAGTGTTTAGTGAGCAGAGCTGCTGCGACTTATCACCTCCCCGCTGCTCAGTTTTCCGAGTATACAATTGGCGCACCTTCTCAGGCGGAGGTTGACCATCCAGAACCCCAAGAAACATTAGTTAGCACAGCAACCTGCTTACAGTTTTATAGATAATGTCTCTCTAGGGCTGTGATTGTCCGCTTCCGGCTCTGGCTGGCTATCACCGGAGTGGGACGGTCTGCAGCCAGCTATCTGTGTACAGTCCTTTTTTCTGTACATAGGCCTGGTGGTGTCTTAGGTTACGGCTGGCTTTTGATGTAGTAGATATCCAACAGTCTGGTTATTTCGATCAGGTAGCCATCAGTATAGCCAGGTCAAATCCTTACTCAAAGCGATGCATGCCGCGCTGCTCCTCCTAGCCCAGCCCCCACTTGCTAATAGCAAATGGTGGTGTCCGCGCCGCTTCTCCCCAAAAGGAGCTCCTAATCTCCTTTGGAAGACAATGAATTGTCTTTCTAAGTGCCTGATGTCCTCTGCTGGCATTCAGAAGTTGTTTTGCAGAAGTTACTCAGCGTTAAAATGTTCTTTTAATGAATTTGTGGAGGAGAAAGTATTCTCCCTGTCCTACTGGTCTGCCATCCTAGTTCCTCCCCCCTGTCATGTGCTTATTAAGGAACCACGGAATTGTGTTTACCTGTACATATCCTCTTCCTGTTAGCTTCTTTCCCCCCCCCCCCTTTTTTTTTTTTTTTTTATTTTGCTTAACTTTACAATATTGTATTGCTTTTACAATACATCAAGATGGATCTGCCGCCAGTATACACGTGTTCCCCATCCTGAACCCTCCTCCCTCTCCCCTCCCCACACCATCCCTCCAGGTCGTCCCAGTGCTCCAGCCCCAGGCATTTGTTATCCGGGATTGTATCTGGACTGACGAGTCGTTTCAGATATAATATTATACATATTTCAATGCTATTCTCCACAATCATCCCACCCTCTCCTGGTCCCAGAGTCCAAAAGTCTGTTCTATACATCAGTGTCTCTTTTGCTGTCTCGTAAATAGTGTTATTTTTACCATCTTTCTAAATGCCATATATATGCGTTAGTATACTGTATTTGTGTTTTTGTTTCTGGCTTACTTCACTCTGTATAATTGGCTCCAGTTCCATCCACCTCCTTAGAACTGATTCAAATGTATTCTTTTTAATGGCTGAGTAATACTCCATTGTGTATATGTACCACAGCTTGCTTATCCATTCATCTGTGGATGGACATCTAGTTTGCTTCCACGTTCTGGCTATTGTAAACAGTGCTGCTATGAACATTGGGGTACAGGTGTCTCTTTCAATTCTGGTTTTCTCAGTGTATATGCCCAGCAGTGGGATTGCTGGATCATAAGGCAGTTCTATTCGCAGTTTTTTTTTTTTTTTTTTTTTTTTTTTGAGGAATCTCCATACTGTTCTCCATAGTGGCTGTACTAGTTTGCATTCCCACCAACAGTGTAAGAGGGTTCCCTTCTCTCCGCACCCTGTTAGCTTCTTTACTTTACTTATTTACTTATTAAAAGTACAAGTTTACTTTACTTATTTTCCCCTCTGTGAGCCCTGAAAATTTGTTAAGCCTGGGTATCAGTTGGATCTCAGCACTCTTGTCAATAGTGTGGCCATCAGCAAGCATTTTAAGGTTGCTGTTAGAGAAAATGTCCAGAAAGCGACAGCATTTCTTCATTTCTTCCTCTTATTCCCATGATAACATCAGCCTCTATGTTATTCCCAAGTCTGGTTGTAAATGAGAGTAAAATGAGACACAGGTAGTCACAAAAATTATTGGTTGTTTACTCTTTGACCTTTTTTCTTAGGTGAAACTTTATTTTTTTAAGACTATCAACACCGTTGTAGTTACTGCACAGAAACAGTTCCATCTTAGTTTCCACAGATACTTGGAGGAATTCAGCTCTGGTAATTGTCAGAGGTATCTTTTGGAATCTCTTGAGTACATGCCTCTTGATACAGCAGGTCCACGTGGATTATGAATTGCACAGGTATATGCCATCTATGGGGTCGCACAGAGTCGGACACGACTGAAGCAACTTAGCAGCAGCATGTGGGTATAACTTTTTTCCAACATTCTCCTTTTGGCCTCTCACCCACCAATACTCTTTGCTAACTGTAATTTTCTTACCATGAGTGTAAGTCCATTTCACTTTTCTTTGGGTACTCGTTGCATCAATATGTTTTTTAATGCCGTCTGGAAGGCATATGTTGTAATATCTCTTTAATCCACACGTCTTTACTTACTGTGATTAGCTCTAGACTTCTGTAAATTCCCGCAAATGGCTTTTTTTTTTTTTTTTTTTTTGCATTTTCATAATGTCGGAGTCATATTTTTTGTGTTTCTATGTCCCATACATTTCTCTTTTCGTTTGTAGCCAGTGATTCTTTCCTTTCATCTCTTGGGCACTGTAAATGCTGCTGCTGGGCACGTTTGTGGAGGTGGAGGTGTTGTTGTATGTTTTCCACGATCTGTAGTTTTTTATAATACTCTGGGAGTGGAACTGCCATATGACATCATCTGTGTCATTTTGTGATTCCAAGGCACTTTGACAATTATGCTTATAAGTATCTGACCACTTACCTCACACCAGTGGCATACAGGGGTCCCTTTTCCTAACATTGCTCTACTCTTTCTTGTCTGTAAAGTTTTGGATAATGGCCTTTTTGGTTTCTCATTAGTGATATTGCCTTGCACGTTAACTTTTCGATTCACTGATAATAGAGCCAATGAGGCACATTTCCACAGGCTTCTTTCTAAGCATTGACTAAGTATTTACCTATTGATGTTTCCTTTCTGATCATGTAATTTGTGCCCGTTTATTTATTTATTTTTTTTGGAGTGCCACCCCTGGCCATTTCCTAAGGGTAGTTGTCACTAAAGCCCAGACACCTTGTTTATAGTCAGTGTCCATCAGCCCAAGGTTTAAGGTTGTTGCTCCTGAGCATGGCGACAAGGCATCAGCTTTTCTTCAGGTTCTCCTCTTATTACCATGGTAACTGAATCTTTAGGAGTATGTGGCATTTCCACTTGTACATAACAGTAGTAGGAGATAAGGGAAGCCCCAGACTGCTTGACTCTCCTTCCTACTCGGTATTATTGTAGTTCATATTTCTTTTTTGAGGAAGGTGATGAACATTGTTGCCTTTGTTGTGGCTGTACAGATTATTCACATTCCTGCTCCCTTACACTAATACACAGACATTCAACAATGGTTATTTCCTTCAATCTGCTCTGAGAAAGTGTGTAGTATATCATTCTTGCTAAATCAGTCCGTGTAGATTATATATTTGACAAGTATTTGTGGGAATCCATGAATTTCAGCCTATCAATGTAAGACTTCCTCTCACATATCCCCTTTGCTAAGCCTCAGTAAGTTCCCATCACTGGGTGTCCATTTTATCTTGGTTGGAGTACTCACTGCCAGCAATCTTTTCTGTCCCATTTTAAAGTTCAAACGTATAACACAGCTCTCATCTTCCCTTCTTCACTGATTTTCGTTATCATTTATCTGTACCTCTAACGACATTATTTCCTTGTTTCAAAATGTGAATCATATGCCTTCATGAACCCAAATGCCATTCCTTGATCCATTCATCAATTCCTCACTGTGTACTTTGTTTACTTTCATTTCTGGTCATTGGGAATGCTGCTGCAGTGCAAGTTGTCTTGCATGTGGTTTTCAAAACCTGTTTCTTTTGAAGTAACCTAGAAGTGGAATACCAGACCACCTGACCTGCCTCTTGAGAAATCTGTATACAGTTCAGGAAACAACAGTTAGAACTGGACATGGAACGACAGACTGTTTCCAAATAGTAAAATGGGTACATCAAGGCTGTATATTGCCACCCTGCTTATTTAACTAATATGCAAAGTACATCATGATAAACGCTGGTCTCGAGGAAGCACAAGTTGCAATCAAGATTGGTGGGAGAAGTATCAATAATTTCAGATATGCAGAAGACACCACCCTTATGGCAGAAAATGAAAAGGAATTAAAAAGCCTCTTCATGAAAATGAAAGACGATAGAGAAAAAGTTGGCTTAAATCTCAACATTCAGGAATCTAAGATCATGGCATCCGGTCCCATCACATCATGGCAAATAGATAGGGAAACAGTGCAAACTACCTGACTCTTTTGCAGGGCTCCAAAATCACAGCAGATGGTGATTGCAGCCATGAAATTAAAAGACACTTTCTCCTTGGAAGGAAAGTTATGACCAACCTAGACAGCATATTAAAAAGCAGAGACATTACTTTGCCAACAAAGGTCCGTCTAGTCAAGGCTATAGTTTTTCCAGTAGTCATGTATGGATGTCAGAGTTGGACTTTAAAGAAAGCTGAGCGCAGAAAAATTGATGCCTTTGAACTGTGGTGTTGGAGACGACTCTTGAGAGTCCCTTTGACTACAAAGAGATCATCCTAAAGGAGATTAGTCCTGGGTGTTCACTGGATGGACTGATGTTGAAGCTGAAACTCCAGTACTTTGGCCACCTGATGCAAAGAGCTGACTAATTTGAAAAGACCCTGATGCTGGGAAACACTGAGGGCAGGAGGAGAAAAGGATGACAGAGGATGAGATGCTTGGTACGGGGACACAAAGGCAAACAGGAAACACAGGTGTTTCAGGAGCTGAAGATGCCCATGCCCAGCAATGTCGGAGAGGGCGTCAGTCATCAGCATTTCCTGCCTTTTGGGCTACCTGTCCAACTCATCACTAAGTTCATCCAGATTTTCCCAAGGCAAACTGAAGCCATATCAATCGCAACATGTGTGTTGGTGGTGAGATTCAAGTCTTGGATGTGGAAATTCACACAAGATCCCAAAGTAAGCACACAGGTGTATTGGGACCCCATAGTGGACACTCTCTCAATGATAGACCTTCCTAGGGTAAGGGGCTGGAGTGAAGGGCCCAGGTAATCTCAAACTCAGTGAGGAGCATGAGGCCAGAGGATGGCAGAACCCACGGACAAATGATTCTGACACAGACACTTAATTCACCCTGCCTCTAGGAGTATCACCTAGGATTCTCGTGCTGCGACCATAGCTGACTTGAGGGAGACTTACTTCACTCACGGACACATTGAGTGCCCCAGGCCCCCAGTCTCAGCAAGTCACTTGCTACATGCATGATCCAAATTCTGGATCTGCAGTCAGCTTGCATGAGCCTGAGCATCCCCATTTGGGAAAGGATAGTGTCCCAGCTACTACAAGGCTGTCCCTTCAGGGCTTAACTCCAGACCCCCTCACCACATGAGTTTTTTTGTTTTTTTTTTTTTTTTTTTTTTTAAATAAATTTTTTTTTTTTAAAAACAGAAAAAAAAAAAAAAAAAAAAAAGAAAAAAAAAATAAAAGAAAATATTTTTTTTTAAAAAAAAATAAAAAAAATAAAAATATATATATAAAAATTAAAACCTTTTCCCCCCAATCCCCCCCCCCCCCCCCCCCCCCCCAGACAAAAAAGTTGAGTTTATAAACTATTTTTTTTTTTTTTTTCTCTAAAAAGGTATTTTTTTTTCTCTCTTTATAATATATATATATGTGTGTATATTATATTTTTTTTTTTTTTTTTTTTGTCTTTTTCCCTTTGTAATAAAAGGCCCCAGTTCCCTCCACCCCCTTAGAACTGATTCAAATGTATTTTTTTTAATGGCTGAGTAATATTCCATTTTGTATATGTACCACAGCTTGCTTATCCATTCATCTGTGGATGGACATCTAGGTTACTTCCACGTTCTGGCTATTGCAAACAGTGCTGCTATGAACATTGGGGTATAGGTGTCTCTTTCAATTCTGGTTTTCTCAGTGTATATGCCCAGCAGTGGGATTGCTGGATCATAAGGCAGTTCTATTCGCAGTTTTTTGAGGAATCTCCATACTGTTCTCCAAAGTGGCTGTACTAGTTTGCATTCCCACCAACAGTGCAAGAGGGTTCCCTTCTCTCCGCACCCTCTCCAGCATTTATTGCTTGTGGACTTTTGGATAGCAGCCATACTGATTGGCGTGAAATGGTATCTCATAGTGGTTTTGATTTGCATTTCTCTGATAATGAGTGATATTGAGCATCTTTTCATGTGTTTGTTAGCCATCTGTATGTCTTCTTTGGAGAAATGTCTATTGAGTTCTTTGGCCCATTTTTTGATTGGGTCATTTATTTTTCTGGAATTGAGCTGTAGAAGTTGCTTGTATATTTTTGAGATTAGTTGTTTGTCAGTTGCTTCATTTGCTATTATTTTCTCCCATTCTGAAGGCTGTCTTTTCACCTTGCTTATAGTTTCCTTTGTTGTGCAAAAGCTTTTTAAGTTTGATTAGGTCCCATTTGTTCATTTTTGATTTTATTTCCAATATTCTGGGAGGTGGGTCATAGAGGATCCTGCTGTGATGTAAGTCAGAGAGTGTTTTGCCTATGTTTTCCTCTAGGAGTTTTATGGTTTCTGGTCTTACATTTAGCTCTTTAATCCATTTTGAGTTTATTTTTGTGTATGGTGTTAGAAAGTGTTCTAGTTTCATTCATATGGAGGGGTCTTGTTTTTGTATCCATTCAGCCAGTCTCTGTCTTTTGGTTGGGGCATTCAACCCATTTACATTTAAGGTAATTAATGATAAATATGATCCCGTTGCCATTTACTTTGTTGTTTTGGGTTTGAATTTATATATCCTTTTTGTGTTTCCTGTCTAGAGAATGTCCTTTAGTATTTGTTGGAGAGCTGGTTTGGTGGTGCTGAATTCTCTCAGCTTTTGCTTGTCGGTAAAGGTTTTGATTTCTCCTTCAATTTTGAATGAGATCCTTGCTGGGTACAATAATCTGGGCTGTAGGTTCTTTTCTTTCATCACTTTAAGTATGTCTTGCCATTCCCTCCTGGCTTGGAGAGTTTCTATTGAAAGATCAGCTGTTATCCTTATGGGAATTCCCTTGTGTGTTATTTGTTGTTTTTCCCTTGCTGCTTTTAATATTTGTTCTTTGTGTTTGATCTTTGTTAATTTGATTAATATGTGTCTTGGGGTGTTTCGTCTTGGGTTTATCCTATTTGGGACTCTCTGGGTTTCTTGGACTTGAGTGATTATTTCCTTCCCCATTTTAGGGAAGTTTTCAACTATTATCTCCTCTAGTATCTTCTCATGGTCTTTCTTTTTGTCTTCTTCTTCTGGGACTCCTATGATTCGAATATTGTAACGTTTAATATTGTCCTGGAGGTCTCTGAGATTGTCCTCATTTCTTTTAATTCGTTTTTCTTTTTTCTCCTCTGATTCCTTTAATTCTGCCATTCTATCTTCTAATTCGCTAATTCTATCTTCTGCCTCTGTTATTCTACTATTTGTTGACTCCAGAGTGTTTTGGATCTCATTTATTGCATTATTCATTATATGTTGATTCTTTTTTATTTCTTCTAGGTCCTTGTTAAATCTTTCTTGCATCTTCTCAATGCTTTTCTCCAGACTATTTATCCATGATTCCATTTTGCTTTCCAGATTTTGGATTAATTTCACGATCATTATTCGGAATTATTTATCAGGTAGGTTCGCTATTTCTTCCTCTTTTGTTTGGTTTGGTGGGCTTTTATCCTGTTCCTTTACCTGCTGGTAATTCTTCTGTCTTTTCATCTTGTTTAAATTGCTAAGTTTGGGGCGTCTTTACTGTATTCTGGTAGTCTGTGGAGTTCTCTTTATTGTGGCGTTTCTGCACTATATGTGGGTTTGTACCGGTGGCTTGTCGAGGTTTCTTGTTTATGGAAGCTTGTATCGGTGGTCTGGTGGGTGGAGCTGGATTTCTTTTCTCTGGGGTGCAGTGGAGTGTCTAGTAGTGAGTTATGAGATGTCTATGCTTTTGGGGTCGCTTTGTGTAGCCTGTGTATTGGAGCTCAGGCTGTGTTCTTGTTTTTCTGGAGAATTTGCTTGGTATGTCTTGTTGTGGAACTTGCTGGTCTTTGTGTGATGCTTGGTTTCAGAGTAGGTATGGAGGCTTTTAATGAGCTCCTGTCAATTAGTGTTTCGTGGGATCAGGGTATGGACGTAAGCCTCCTGGTTCCAGTTATTGGTCTTATTTTTACAGTAGTCTCAAAAACTTCTTCTTCTATAATACATTCCACAACTGGACTGCTCAGAGATGTTCACGGAATTATACATAGAAGGAAAAAGGGAGGAAGGAGACAGAGGTGGTCAGGAGGATAAAAGGAGGGAGTGTGAAGAAGAGAGACAGATCTAGTCAGTAATCAGTAAAGAAAAGAAAAAAGGAAAGGAAAAAAACCAAAGGACAAAAAGGAAAAAGGAAAAAAAAAAAAAAAAAAAAAAACAGGGTCGCAAAAGTTATATCTAAACGTGGAGATTAAAGAAGTACTAGAGGATAAAAAAAATAATAATAATAAAAATAAAAGAAACAAAACAAACAACAACAAAAAAAAAATTAAAAGGGAAAAAAAAATTTTGTTTTCCTTTTTCCAATTAAAAAATAATAAAAATTTAAAATATATATATATATTAAAAAAAGAAAAGAAAAAAAAAAGGAAATAATGATGGGAAAAATAGTAACAATATATATAAGAGTTTCTCTATTATTGTTGTGGGTTCAGTTCATTTTCAGCTAGTTCCTTGTTCCGGCTTAAATTTCTCAAGATCTATAGGCCCCTTTCTCTGTGGTTGTTCTGTATAGTTCTTTGTTCTGTGCACGGTTCGGCGGTGTTCTGGGCCAAGGCCCGCCACTCGTGTGGTCCGCGCTGCACAATCTGGATTGCCGGCCCAAACTACTCCAGTTAGGCAGCACTCCAGACAATCAGGCGAACGAAGTCTGCGCTGAGGCCCGCAGAGGGGGAGGGGGTCGGCGACGGGAATGGCGGGCGGGCGGGTGGGGGAGGGGATGGGGTGGCCCTCGTGGGGAGCCGCCGGCACAGCGGGCGGGGGCACGCCTGCGCGGGAGTGGCCGGCGGGGGAGCGTCCAGTGGGGGAGAGTCCCGCGGGGGAGCATCCCTCTGGGGAGCGCCGGCAGCGGAGCGTCCCGCGTGGGAACGGCCAAGGCGTCTCCCTGCCCAGCCCCGGCTCCCCAATGGCAGATGCGGGCGTTTGCAGCGGTGCTTTTCCGCTGCGGAAGTTACCGCAGGGCCCGCAGTCTGTGGGTTCTAATTGCTCAACTGTTCTCCTCCCTGTTATGATAGTCTCCGTGTTTCCCAGGTTCGGCGCAGATTCCGCAGGGAGAGTGTTTCCTGGTGTTTGGAAACTTCTCTTTTTAAGACTCCCTTCCCCGGACAGTGGTCCGCCCCTCCCTCTTTTGTCTCTCTCTGGCTTCTACATTCTTTCGTACCTCCTTTAGAAGGCAGTGAGTTGCTTTTCTGGGTGTCCGACGTCCTCCGCCAGCACTCCGAAGCTGTTTGTGGTATTTACTCAGCGCCCAGATGTCCCATTGATGAATTTGTGGAGGAGAAAGCGTATTCCCCGTCCTAATCCTTCGCCATCTTAACCGGAAGTTATCTCTTATGGAAGACCCTTCCTCCCTGAGGTAGTCCTTCAGGGGATTGTCCCACATGTCATTGCTGATGAGCTGCTGGCAACACGAGCAAGGTCAACCCGGGGCTGACCAGGCCCCGAACCCTCCCAGGACCAGCCAAGAACTGCAACATCAATCACCAACTGTGTGCAGGCCCAATGCAACCCCACCTCATCAAACCTATTCAATTCTGCACCATTATGGCCTGACAGTCAATTGAGAAAATTAAGGATCCTGGTGTCTAGACTGTGGCTGGGGATCCCCATTCAAAGTCCCAGAACCAGTGGATTAGAGTGAAATGATGTGCCCTGAACCCTGTGGAAAGACAGGAGATACTGGGGTGGACTCCACAGGTGGGTCATCTACATGCTTGCACAGCCACGCTCATCATCCTTGGAGCCACTCTTTACCAGTGATGTCAAGGTAATATCCCTTAATGATCACCGTGTTTAAGAAGTTGTGGTTGTCCCAAAAGGAAAAGATCAGCTTGCAGTAGGACTGCAGATGGCTCTGCACCTGTACCTGTCAGCATACGGAGGAGGGAAAAGCTGCCAGGTCCTAGAGGCCTCAGTTTGCCTCACTGGCAGGCTTTAACAGCTTCCACGATGCCTCTCCGAAGTCTCACAGCGCAGGAACATGGATAACATGATCCTCCCACTGCCAACCTGGTCCCATTCCAACCCAACCTCAATTTCCCTCACTGAACTTCAAGTCAATCATGTAGCTGAGAAAGTCTTGAACTTGATCGCTGATCATGACGGAAACTTGAGGGTGGTTCATAATGTGCTTTAGGTCAAGGAGCCATTCAGGGGGCTACATGCCAGGCCAAGAAAAGCCAAGAGCATCAGTCCTAGTCTGGGATGGAAAAAGGATACTGGATCAGGCATCTGCAAGGAGCTGGGCACTGCCTATTGCCCGGTCACCATTGATGTCATCAGGCTTTGCCATACCATCAGACTCGCTCATGGCTCTGGGCCACTTGTGGTGTTGTGCATCTGAGGTGGTCAGCATTTTCCAAGCAGGGGCTGTTTCTGACCGCTACTATTCTCCTCCAGACTTGTGTATGCTGGGTAGTGACACATCACTGCTTACATGGTCAGACTTGGAGTCCTGTGATAATTCATGTTTCAAAGCAAAGGGGCTCTTGAATGTGTGTGTGTGTGTGTACCTGTGTTTGCATGTGTTGTGTGTGTGTGTTGTGTTTGTGTTGTGTGTGAATGA
>CAKXYN010000756.1:0-18023 GCA_935064755.1 Tragelaphus eurycerus | reverse complement strand
TGTGGAAATAAATAAAACAGAGCCTAAAAGGACAGTGGAAAAGATCAGTCAGGGAGTTCCCTGGTGTTCCAGTAGCTAAGTCCACGGGGACTCGATGCTCCCAATGCAGGAGGCCTGGGTTTGATCCATGGTCCAGGATCTCGATAGTACCTGCGACAACTAAGACTTCACATAGCGAAACTAAAGATACCGAGGGCCACAACTAAGACGTAGTGCACCCAGACAAAGAAATATTTTTTAAAAGATCAATCAAAGTACTGGTTCTTTGAAAAAGTAAACAAAATTGAGAAACCTTTAATTAGACTTACTTTGAAAAAAGAGAGAGAAGGTTCTGATCAATAAATTATTAAACAAGAAGAACAAGAGCAATGATTACACAAAAATACAAATAATTATGACAATATAATGAACATCTATCTATGCCAATAAACTTGGACAGACCAGAAGAAGTGGATCCATTTTTAGAATCATACAACCTTCCAATACTGAATCATGAAATAGAAAACCTGACTAGACTGATCACTCGTCCAGTGCTTGAAATAGTAATAGAAAACTTCCCCAATCAAAAGTTCAGGACCAGATGGCTTCACAGGTGAATTCTACAAAACGTTCAAAGAGTTAATACCGATGCTTCCCAAGCACTTCCAAAAAAACTGAAGAGTAGAGAATGCTTTTTACCTCCTTTTATGAGGCCAACATCACTCTGATACCAAAAGCACAAAATGGCAATATATATAAAGAAAATTACAGGCCAGAATCTCTCAAAACATAGATGCAAAAACCCTCCACAAAATATTAGACAACTGCATGCAAGAATCTGTTGAAAGACTGCTGTGGACCCACATTCAGCTTGGTAACATCTACTTGTAGGAAGGAGGAGCTAGAAATGAAGGACGTGGTAGAGGACCCATTCATGAATTCCACAATTTGTCATCTAATCATAGCTTCCCTGGTAGCTCAGCTGGTAAAGAATCCATCTGAAATGCAGGAAACCCCAGTATCATTCCTGGGTCAGGAAGATCAGCCGGAGAAGAGAAAGGCAACCCACTTCAGTATTCTTGGGCTTCCCTGGTGACTCAGATGATAAAGAAACTGCCTGCAATGTAGGAGACCTGGATTCGATCCCTGTGTTGGGGAGATCCCCTGGAGAAGGGAACACCTACCCAATCCAGTATTCTGGCCTGGAGAATTCCATGGAGAGAGGAGCCTGGCAGTGTACGGTCCATGGGGGTCTCAAAGTGTTGGCTACAACTGGGCGACTTTCACTTCACTTCATATCTGACACATTCAATTTTTTAAAATTTATTTTAGTGATATGTAATGTTGATTGACAGTATGGTGTTAATGTCTGCTGTACTGCAACCTGATTTAGTGACTTTTTTTTTCATATTCTCTCCACCCATGACTTATCACAAGATATTAACTATAGTTCCATGTGCTACGCAGTAGGACATTGTTCTTGATACATTCTGTATTTAATAGTTTTCATCTACTAATCTCAAATTCCCAATCCATCCTTTCCCAAACTTCCCTCTTGGGAACCACAATTCTGTTTTCTATGTCTGTGAGTCTGTTGTTTTTCATAGATAAGTTCATTTCTGTTCATGTTTTCGCTGGCTCAGCTACTCCAGTCATGTCCAACGATTCCGACTGCAGCCTAGCAGATTTCTCTGTCCATGAGTATTCTCCAGACAAGGATACTGGTGTGGGTTGCCATGCACTACTCAGGGAATCTTCCTGACCCAAGTCGTGGATCAGACTTGGATGGAACCCACATCTCTTTATGTCTCCTTCATTGGCAGGAGGTTTCTAGCCACTAGCACCACCTGGGAGGCCCCAGGATTTTAGTTTCCATACAGAAATGATATCACATGGTACTTGTTGTTCTCTTTCTGGCTTGCTCCCCTTAGTATGATCATCTCTACCTCTATCCATGTTGCTGCAAATGGCATTATTTCATTCTTTGTATGACTGAGTTGTATTCCATTGTATACATACACCACATAGTATTTAATCAGTCAGGGTTACTTTCTAATTTCAGCTCAGGGGAAAAATATCTTGCTTATTTAAAATACCCTCAAAACCGTTTGAAAAGTACATACAGTAAGGGAGGAAAGCTAAAATTTTGAGAAACAACACTCAATAGCATTCAACCTCTTCCTTCACAATATCAGTCATAGGATGTGAACTCACAGGGTCAGGAAGGAGAGGCTGTTTACTGGTGTCCAGTGATGCAGGGCTTGGGGAGTGATGTCAGCTCATCGTGTTCAACGTCTGCTGTGTTATTCAATATTTGGTATACCTTGAAGAAATTCTGTGCCTCTCTACTGATATGATGAAAACACATTGATGTGTTCTGGAATTTCTGAAACATACCATTTAAAATGCAGATATATGAGTCTTTAAACCCTTTAAGCTTTACTGTAACCAATTCAACAGTATGTGAACCATGAACTTCCAGATGTTCAAGTTGGATTTAGGAAAGGCAGAGGAGCCAGAGATCAAATTGCCAACATCTATTATATCATTGAGAAAGCAAGAGAGTTCGAGAAAAATATCTACTTCTGCTTTATTGACTATGCCAAAACCTTTGACTGTGTGGCTCACAACAAACTGTGGAAATTCTTAAAGAATGTGAATGCCAGACCACCTGACCTGCCTCCTGAGAAATCCACAGAAAGGGAATACCAGACCACCTGACTTGCCTCCTGAGAAATCTGTATGCAGGTCAAGAAGAAACAGTGAGAACTGGACATGGAGCCACAGACTGGTTCAAAATCGAGAAAGGAGCATGTCAATGTTGTTTATTGTCACCCTGCTTGTTAACTTCAATGCAGACTACATCATGCAAAATAGTGGGCTTGATGAAGCACAAACTGGAATCAAGGTTCCAGGGAGGAATATCAATAACCTCAGATATGCAGATGACATCACCCTTATGGCAGAAAGCGAAGAAGACCTGAAGAGCCTCTTGATGAAAGTGAAAGAGGAAAGTGAAAAAATTAGCTTAAAGCTGAACATTTAGAAAACGAGGATCATGGCATCTGGTCCCATCCCTTCATGGCAAATAGATGGGGAAACAATCGAAACAGTGGCTGACTTTATTTTGGGGGCTCCAAAATCACTGCAGATGGTGATTGCAGCCATGAAATTAGGTGACGCTTGCTCCTTGGAAGTAAATTTATGACCAACCTAGGCAGCATATTAAAAAGCAGAGACATTACTTTGGCAACAAATGCCCGACTGGTCAAGGCTATGGTTTTTTCCAGTAGTCATATATGGATGTGAGAGTTGGACTGTAAAAAAAGCTGAGCACTGCAGTATTGATGCTTTTGAGCTGTGGTGTTGGAGAAGGTTCTTGAGACTCCCTTAAATTTCAAGGAGATCCAACCAGTCCATCCTATAGGAAATCAGTCCTAAATATTCATTGGAAGGACTGATGCTGGCTGAAACCCCAATATTTTGGCCCATGATGAGAAGAACTGACTCATTTGAAAAGGCCATTTTGCTGGGAAGGATTGAAGGCAGGAGGAGAAGGGGACAACAGAGGATGAGATGGTTGGATGGCATCACCAACTCTATGGACATGAGTTTGAGCAAGCTCCAGGAGTTGGTGATGGACAGGGGAAGCTTGCCATGGTGCAATCCATGGGGCCACAAAGAGTCAGACAAAAGATAAGACCACTAAATTTGTTAGGGCATATCTGCTTATACCAGCTTCTTCCACGTAAGAAACCATCACAGGAGGTAAAGATTGCTCATAGTGTTGAAAACATAGTGATAATTATATAAATAATAAACAGTTATCCTCTCATGGATGTGACATCATCTGAGTAGTCATGTTATATTACAAGGCAAGTGGATTTTTCAGGTCCATTAAGTTTACTAAAGAGTTGATTCAAGGTAGGGAATTTCCCCCAATTATCTGTGGGCCCAATGTACTTAGTTCAGTTCAGTTGCTCAGTCAGGTCCAACTCTTTGTGACCCCACGACTGCAGCCTGCCAGGCTTCCCTGTCCAGCACCAACTGCCGGAGCTTGCTCAAACTCATGCCCATCAGGTTGGTGATGCCATCCAAGCATCTCATCTTGTCCTCCCCTTCTCCTGCCTTCAATCCTTCACAGCATCAGGGTCTTTTCCAATGAGTCCAATCTTCGCATCAGGTGGCCAAAGTATTGGTGCTTCAGCTTCAGCATCAGTCCTTCCAGTGAATATTCAGGACTGATTTCCATTAGGACTGACTGGTCTGATCTCTGTGCAGTTCAAGGAATTCTCAAGAGTTTTCTCCAACACCACAGTTCAAAAGCATCAATTCTTCTGTGCTCTGCTTTCTTTATGGTCTAACTCTCACATCCATACATCACTACAGGAAAAACCATAGCTTTGACCAGATGGACCTTTGTCAGCAAAGTAATGTCTCTCCTTTTTAATTTGCTATCTAATTTGATCATAACTTTTCTTCAAAGAATCAAGCATCTTTGAATTTCATGGCTGCATGACCATCTGCAGTGATTTTTGAGCCCAAAGAAATAAATTCTGTCACTGTTTCCATTGTTTCCCCATCTACTTGACATGAAGTAGTGGGACCAGACGGAGAAGGCAATGGCACCCCACTCCAATACTCTTGCCTGGAAAATCTCAAGGATGGAGGAGCCTGGCAGGCTGCAGTCAATGGGGTCTTTGAGGGTTGGACACAACTGACTGACTTCCCTTTCACTTCTCACTTTCATGCATTGGAGAAGGAAATGGCAACCCACTCCAGTGTTCTTGCCTGGAGAATCACAGGGACGGGGGGGGAGCCTGGTAGGCTGCTGTCTATGGCGTCACACAGAGTCGAACATGACTGAAGTGACTTAGTAGTAGTAGTTGTGGGACCAGAGGTCATGATCTTCGTGTTTTGAATCTTGAGTTTTAACCCAGTTTTTTCACTCTCCTCTTTCACATTCATCCAGATCAGATCAGATCAGATCAGTCGCTCAGTCGTGTCCGACTCTTTGCGACCCCATGAACCGCAGCACGCCAGGCCTCCCTGTCCATCACAAGCTCCCGGAGGTCACTCAGACTCGCATCCATCGAGTCAGTGATGCCATCCAGCCATCTCATCCTCTGTCGTCCCCTTCCCCCCCTCCCCTCAATCCCTCCCAGCATTCATCCAGAGGTTCTGGATTTCTAGAGTTCTTCACTTTCTGCCATAAGGATGGTGTCATCTGCATATCTGAAGTTATTGACATCTCTCCTGGCAATTGCTTCATCCATCCTGACATTTTACTTGATGTACACTGCATATAAGTTAAGTAAGCAGGGTGACAATATACAGCCTTGACGTACTCCTTTCCCAATTTGGAGCCAGTCCGTGGTTCCATGTCTGTTCTAACAGTTGCTTCTTGACTTGCATGCAGATTTCACAGGAGGCAGGGCAAGTGGTCTGGTACTCGCATCTCTTGAAGAATTTTCCACAGTTTATTGAGATCCACACAGTCAAAGGCTTTGTTGTAACCAATAAAGCAGAAGTAGATATTTTTCTGGAACTCTCTTGCTTTTTCAATGATTCAGAAGATGTTGGTAATTTGATCTCTGGTTCCTCTGCCTTTTCTAAATCCAGCTTGTACATCTGGGAGTTCTTGGTTCACATACTGTTGAAGCGTGGCTTGGAGAATTTTGATCATTACTTTGCTAGCATGTGAGATGAGTGCAATTGTGTGGTAGTTTGAGCATTCTTTGGCATTGCCTTACTTTGGGATTGGAATGAAAACTGATTTTCCAGTTCTGTGACCACTGGTGAGTTTTCCAAATTTGCTGGCATAGTAAGTGTAGCACGTTCACAGCATCATCTTTTAGGACTTGAAATAGCTCATCTGGAATTCCATCACCTCCACTAGCTTTGTTCGTCGTGATGCCTCCTAAGGCCCATTTGACTTCAGACTCCAGGATGTCTGGCTCTAGGTGAGTGTGAATGATCACACCATCATGGTTCTCTGGGTCGTGAGACTGTTTTGTATAGTCTTCTGTGTCTTCTTGCCACCTCTCCTTAATATCTTCTGCTTTAGGTCCATGCCATTTCTGTCCTTTATTGTGCCCATCTCTGCATGAAATGTTCCCTTGGTATCTCCAATTTTCTTGAAGAGATATCTCATCTTTCTCATTCTATTGGTTGCCTCTATTTCTTTGCATTGATCACTGAGGGAGGCTTTCTTATCTCTCCTTGTTATTCCCTGAACGTCTGTATTTAGATGGGTATATCTTTCCTTTTCTCCTTTGCGTTTATTGTCTCTTTTTTTCTTGGCTAATTGTAAGGCCTCCTGGGACAACCATTTCGTCTTTTTGCACTTCTTTTTCTTGGGGTGGTCTTGAACACTGCCTCCTGTACAATGTCAGCAACCTCTGTCCACGGTTCTTCAGGCTCTCTGTCTCTCAGATCTAATAACTTGAATCTATTTGTCACTTCCACTGTATAATTGTAAGGGATTTGATTTAGGTCATACCTGAATGTTCTAGTGGTTTTCCCTACTTTCTTCAATTTCAGTCTGCCTTTGGCTATAAGGAGTTGATGATATGAGCCACAGTCAGCTCCTGGTCTTGCTTTTGCTGACTGTGTAGAGCCTCTCCATCTTTGGCTGCAAAGAATATAATCAATCTGATTTTGGTGTTGACCATCTGGTGATGTCCATCTGGTGTAGCGTTGTCTCTTGTGGCTTGAAATAGGGTGTTTGCTGTGACTTGTGCATAGTCTTGGCAAAATTGTGTTCATCTTTGCCCCGCTTCATTTTGTACTCCATGGCCAAACTTGCCTGTTACTCCAGGTATCTCTTGATTTCCTACTTTTGTATTCCAGTCCCCTATGATAAAAAGGACATCTATTTTTGGTGTTAGTTCTAGAAGGTCTTGTAGGTCTTCATAGAACCGATCAACTTCAGCTTCTTGAGCACTGCTGGTTGGGGCATCGACCTGGATTACTGTGATATTGAATGCTTTGCTTTGGAAATGAACAGTGAGCATTCTGTCGTTTTTGAGATTACAGCCAAATACTGCATTTCGGACTCTTTTGTTAATTATGAGGGTTATTCCATTTCTTCTAAGGGATTCTTGCACATAGTAGTACATATAATGGTCACCTGAATTAAATTCACCCGTTCCTGCCCATTTTAGTTCACTGATTCCTACAATGTCGATGTTCACTCCTCCCATCTCCTATTTGACCACTTCCAATGTACCTTGTGGGGAAGGCAATGGCACCCCACTCCAGTACTCTTGCCAGGAAATTCCCATGAATGGAGGAGCCTGGCAGGCTGCAGTCCATGGGGTCTCTGAAGGTCAGACATGACTGAGCGACTTCACTTTCACTTTCATGCATTGGAGAAGGAAATGACAACCCACTCCAGTGCTCTTTCCTGGAGAATTCCAGAGACGGGGGAGCCTGGCAGGCTGCCGTCGCTGGGTTCGCACAGAGTTGGACACGACTGAAATGACTTAGCAGCAGCAGCAGCAGCAGCAGCCACCAGCAGCAGCAGCAATGTATCTTGATTCATGAATCTAACATTCCAGGTTCAGCATCGGACTTTACCTCCATCACCAGTCACATTCTCAACTGGGCTTTGTTTTCACTTTGGCTCCTTCTCTTTGTTCTTTCTAGACTTATTTCTCCACTCCTCTCTGGTAGCTGAACAGCCTCATTTAAATCAGTGAAGTCAAATCACGCTCTCACACCATAAACACACAAAAAAAACTCCACATGTCTCCAAGATTAAATAGAAGAAATGACAACATAAAACTGCTAGAAGAGAACATAGGCAAAACTTTCTCCAACATAAATTCCAGGATCACCCTTGGAAGTCCCAGGATCAAAAAGACAGACTCTTACAGTTTGTATCACATTTTAGGCCTGCCTTAATAAAATACAACAGCCTGGGAGGTTTAAACAGATAATTTTCACAGTTTTTCAAGTTCTGGAGGCTAGAAGTACATGATCAAGTTGTCAATGTGTTTGCTTTTTGTGAAGACTCCTGCTTGCATTTCAGATTTTCTTTTACTTTTGCATGGATGCACTGGTTTTTAGTGGCATACCGTTTCATCTCCAGGATGCTCCTGAATTAAGTACTTGATAAAATCATCGAGCCGTCAGATCTAGGTGCTTTTACTTTATAACTGTTTTCAAATCCTCCCTCTTTTTTCTATTTATTTGTTCTGCACCCAATTCTTATCACAGGGTTCAATAATAGTAGAGTATATTTTCATACAAAATTTCCATAATAACTGGCTTTGGATTATGAAAATGAGTCTAGATTGATAGAAGTTGTGCCCATGGTTCCTATCATGAGTTCTTGATGAAGTTCCCCCTGTTCCCTTTGTCTCTTTGAATATACTTCCCAGGTATTTTGTCTCATTCCATGTCTTTGCCAGTACTCTCATTGACGGTTCCATTCAATGGTTGAAGGTGAGGAAAGCACTAGTGTTAGGGCAGAGATGCATCTAGGGAAGTGAAGAATCCAGAAGGACACAAATGGTTTGTGTCTGTCCGTAATGTGTGTGATTTCAGCATTTCTTCCTCGTGAGACCATCACCTTCAGGGATCATGGAAAAGAAAATGCCTCTCAAGTACAGCCAGTTGTCTCTGAAGGGTGCTAACTAAAAACTTGTAATTGTTTCCAGTAATTAACAAGTGAGAGAAAAGTTTCCAGAAATGTTCTCAGCTCCCAGGACTGCACTGCCATCACTGCTGCAGGTGAAATGATAATTGCAGTTTTGACAGGAGGGGAGGGGAGGACAGCGTCTCAAACCCATTTATCAGGATCTGGCTGCCTCCCTCCCACACACATACTGGGTATAATGACCATCCCACCAAGCCCTTGTCCTGCCAGCTGGAAGGTATGTTCCTTGTACTTTCATCTGAGCGGCAGAGTCTGTGAGAGGAAGGCATATCGTAATTCTGGGTAAGTGATCAGATCAGAAACAGACAGCAACACCAATTTGTTGACCTTCTAACAAATCTAGTATGTCAGTTTATGCAAGACACAAGAATACATGCTTTACAAGTGCGAAATTTTGCCTCTGTGTCTTGTATGTAATGTCAATTGCAAACATTAATTCATTGCTAATTTATTCACTGGGCTCAGACCATAACACACTGGTTCAGTATACGATTGAACAATAATAATTCAGTTTTGTCTTAAACTGTTTTATCAGATGCTAGTGTTTTATGCCCTAAGGTGTATTGCCTACATATGATTATTCAAACATTTCCACAATATATGTTATTTTAGTTGTGTTTCTGTCATAGGAACAAAAGAGTCTTTCTGTTGCCATCCTCACAGTGAAGCATTCTCGTCTTCATGACATTGCCTTGTGCTGAGGCAGGTTCCTGCTGTATTCTACTGCCAGCAGTGATGTTCATGTATTAAGACGCTAAGACTTTATTCATAATACGTGGTACCATAGAATAAAGCTTTACAAATAAATGGAATCATGTTATATGAAAATTACAAAATACCACAGGTCTACAATCCATAGTTGTGAAATCAAAATCAAATATGGATCTGGTTTATTATATGCTTGCAACTAACTAGATATCTGCATGGCTGATGATCAGCGCACTCTTCTTTTTTGTCTTTGGCCATGCATCACAGTTCGTGGAATCTTAGATCCTGGACCAGGGATTGAACCTGGACCCTCTGCAGTGGAAAGCAGAGTCTTAATCATTTAAGCACCTGGGAAGTTCCTCAAACCACTGTCTTGAGTAGCCTAATGGGATTCAGTCCTCACTCTGCATTAAGAAGCAGATTTGACAAATACTTAACCTGTGCAGGTTACACTCCTAGAGTGTATAGGTTGCACTCCTCTATATAACTAAGGTCCCTTCAGGTCCTGCCTAATAAATTTGTGAAGAAGTGATCGCATGAGTATCTCCAGTGATTAATTTTACATATTAGTTCTCTTTAAATGTTATACATGGACCCCTTTAAAGGCTGCAGGTAACAGAAAACACAAGAAGCAAATATTTCCAAGTGGGAACTATTGTTAAGTGGAGAATATTGGATTACAGTTGACACTATGCATGTAGCCCATGCCTCATAATCCCACGCAGGACATTCTAACTCACAAGTACCAGTGACTGTGAACTGACAGGATGGCTGGCAGCCTTTTCATAATAGGCATGATCATCTTAACACAGACCGTGGTTGGAATCCTGGGCAATTTCTCACTCCTTTGCAGTTATATCATCCTTCACTTCACGGGTTACAGGTTAAAGTCCACAGATTTGATCCTTAGGCACCTGATTGTGGCCAACTTCTTGGTCCTCCTCAAAGGGGTCCCCCAGACACTGGCAGTGTTTGGGTGGAAGGAGTTCCGCAGTGATTTTGGCTGCAAACTTCTCTTCTATCTGAAGAGAATGGGGAGGGGAGTGTCCATCGGTAGCATCTGCCTCTTGAGTGTTTTTCAGATGATCACAATCAGTCCCTGGAACTCCAGGTGGGCAGTGCTGAAAATAACAGCTCCCAAGTACGTGGTTCCCTCTCTTTGCCTGTGTTGGAGCCTGCAAATGCTGGTAAATGTCGTTTTTCCTATCTATATAACTGGCAAATTGAGTCACAAGAACATCACAGAGGAAAGAGACTATGGCTCCTGTTCTACTCTTCCTACTGACCAGAAGAATATAAAGACCAGAGACGCCTTGTATGCAGCACTGCTGTCCTTCCCTGATGTTTTATGTTTGGGGCTCACGTTCTGGGCCGGCGGCTCCATGGTTCTCATCCTGTACAGACATAAGCAGCAGGTCCAGCACATTCGTCGGACAGACGCCTCCTCCAGGTCCTCCCCTGAGTCCAGAGCTACTAAAACCATCCTTCTCCTGGGGGGCACCTTTGTCTGCTTTTATACTCTTTCCTCCATCTTTCAAGTTCTTCTGGCTCTTTTTCTTCAGCCCAGCTGGTTCTTTGTGAACGTGACTGTAATCATATCAGCGTGCTTCCCCACTGTCAGCCCCTTTCTGCTCATGAGCCGTGACTCCAGTGTACACAGGCTCTACTTTGCCTGGAAAAGAAATGCAAAGTCCTTTACTATTATGAGAAAACTGTGAATTTTACTTATTTCTATAATGAGCCATTGCCAGCTTATTTATTCACCCTCAGAATCCTAATTTACCTTTTGAATTCTAAGATAATATATCAAACATGCCAAATGTCTTCTTCAATATAAAGACCAATTGAAATATATTGTCATGAAATATGAATATCTCATAAAAATCATATCATTGAAGTTTCCTTGTATAAAAGGACTTCACAAATTTATGCAATAAACAACAAGTCTTGAAATAATATGCATATTATAAAGTGTTCAAATGTGTTACTTTCAGTCTAACAGACAAATTTCCCACAAATGAAGTAGGCATGGAAATATAGATAAATTATACATGAAAATGGATCAGTGTGTATAGTAGTCAGAAATAAATTAGAAGAAATTAATGTCCTCGCAGTGTAAAGAATACCCTGGTTACTACGCCACGGTAAAATCCGGTAAGAATTTGGGAGCCAGTTATAAGTTGTTAGTTAACATTGTTAAGAGAGATGGTAGTATGTATTAGACAGAGTCTTGCAGGGAGATTAGCACATTAAAATATTTTCAGGTAGAAACGAGCAGTTTGAAGTGAAGTACAATAAAAATATACCAAAAGAAAAATATATTTCAGCAGATTTAAAAAACTGAAATGTATTTGACATATAACATTGTGTGAATATAAAGTGTAAGATTTGATAATTTGTTACACATAAATATTGTAATGTGACTGCAATACCACAACATATCACAATGCATAACTTTTCTTTTACATCAAGTTTTTCATTGAATTATAGTTGATTTACAATGTTATAGTAGTGGCAGAGGTACAACAATGTGGTTCAATATATAAGTTATACTTTGTTCAGTTATTGTGAACTATTGGCTCTATTCCCTGTGCTGTAAAGTATGTCCTTGTAGTTTATTTATTTTATACATAGTAATGTGTACTTCTAAATCTTTACTCGGTCTTGCCCCTTCCCACTTCTCTCTCTCCACTGGTAAGCACTGGTTTATTCTCTATATGCGAGAGGCTTTTTCTATATCATTATTTTCATCCATTTGTACTAGCTTTAGATTCTGTATGTCAAGGAATAATATATGGTATTTATCTTTCTCTATGTGACTGAATTCACTAAACAGAATGATATCCAGGTGCATCTATGTTAGAGGCAGCAAAATTTTATTCTTAAAGGATGAGGAATATTCCATTGTGTGTGTGTGTGTGTACTGAATTCATTAGTTTTTTGGTGGAGACATTAGGGATTTCTAGAGAAAGTATCATTTCTCTATAGTAGTGAGAGTTTTACTTCTCTTAGGCATTGGATGTCTCTTATCACATTTCTGTCCAAATACTGTTAAACCAGAGTGGCAAGAATGAGCATTCTTCTCTTGGTCCTGATTTTAGAGGAAAAAGCTTTCAGATATCCACCTCTGTGGGTTTGCCTTTATTATGTGGAGATGTATTTTCTCTATGCTCATTTTTCGGAGAGTATTTACCATGAATGGATGTTAGGTATTGTCAATGCTTTTTTATGTTTATTGACACAACCTTGTGTTTATCTTCCTTTTTTTAATGTGGTGTATCATGTGCATTGACTTGTGGATTTTTAACCATCCTTGCATCTCTGGAACAATGGTACGTGGTAATCATTTATGATAGCTTTTATAGATTGTTGAATTCTGTCTGGTAATATTCATCCAGAAAATGATCTGTAATTTTCTGTAGTGTCTCTTTATAGTACTGATATCAATGTAAAGATAGCCTGATAGAATAAATTTAGAGTGTTCTCCTCCTCTTTAATTTTTTGGAATAGTTTAAGAAGGACAGATTTTATTTTTAAAAATGTTTCATAGGATCACATGTGACACCCTCAGAACCTGGACATTGTTTTCTGGGAGATTTTTGATTCAGTTCAGTTCAGTTCAGTCACTCAGTCATGTCTGACTCTTTGTGATCCCATGAACCGCAGTACACCAGGCCTCCCTGTTCACCACCAACTCCCGGAGTTCACTCCGACTCATGTCCATTGAGTCGATGATGCCATCCAACCATCTCATCCTCTGTCGTCCCCTTTTCCTCTCACCTTCAATCTTTCCCAGCATCAGGGTCTTTTGAAATGAGTCAGCTCTTCACAGAAGGTGGCCAAAGTATTGGAGTTTCAGCTTCAACATCAGTCCTTCCAATGAATATTAAGGACTGATTTCCTTTAGGATGGATTGGTTGGATCTCCTTGCAGTCCAAGGGACTCTCAAGAGTCTTCTCCAACACCACGGTTCAAAAGCATGAATTCTTTGGTGCTCAGCTTTCTTTATAGTCCAACTCTCACATCCATATGTGACTACTGGAAAAACCATAGCCTTGACTAGACAGACCTTTGTGGACAAATTCATGTCTCTGCTTTTTTTTTTTTTATTTTATTTTTATTTTATTTAACTTTACAATATTGTATTGGTTTTGCCATGTATCAAAATGAATCTGCCACAGGTATACATGTGTTCCCCATCCTGAACCCTCCTCCCTCCCCATACCATCCCTCTGGGTCGTCCTGCTTTTCAATATGCTATCTAGGTTGGTCATAACTTTCCTTCTAAGGAGTAAGCGTCTTCTAATTTCATGGTGCAATCACCATCTGCAGTGATTTTGGAGCACCCCCCCCCAAATAAAGTCAGCCCCTGTTTCTACTCTTTCCCCATCTATTTGCCATGAAGTGATGGGACTGGATGCCATGATCTTAGTTTTCTGAATGTTGAGCTATAAGCCAACTTTTTCCTTCTCCCCTTTCACTTTCATCATGAGGCTTTTTAGTTCCTCTTCACTTTCTGCCATAAGAGTGGTGTCATCTGCATATCTGAGGTTATTAATATTTCTTGCAAAAATCTTGATTCCAGCTTGTGCTTCCTCCAGCCCAGCATTTCTCATGATGTACTCTGCATATAAGTTAAATAAGCAGAGTGACAATATAGAGCCTTGACATAGTCCTTTTCCTATTTGGAACCAGTCTCTTATTCCATGTGCAGTTCTAACTGTTGCTTCCTGACCTGCATATAGGTTTCTCAAGGGGGAAGTCAGGTGGCCTGGTATTCCCATCTCTTCCAGCATTTTCCACAGTTTATTGTGATCCACACAGCAAAGGCTTTGGCATAGTCTATAAAGCAGAAATCGATGTTTTTCTGGAAGTTTCTTGCTTTTTTGATGATCCAGCAGATGTTGGCAATTTGATCTCTGGTTGGTTCCTCTGCGTTTTCTAAAACCAGTTGAACATCTGGAAGTTCACAGGTCATGTATTGCTGAAGCTTGACTTGGAGAATTTTGAGCATTACTTTACTAGCGTGTGAGATGAGTGCAATTGTGTATTAGTGTGAGCATTCTTTGGCATTGCCTTTCTTTGGGATTGGAAAGAAAGTCGACCTTTTCCATTCCTGTGGCCCCTGCTGAATTTTCCAAATTTGCTGCCATATTGAGTGCAGCCCTTTCACAGCATCATCTTTTAGGACTTGAAATAGGTCAACTGGAATTCCATCACCTCCACTAGCTTTGTTCATAGTGAAACTTCCTAAGACCCACTTGACTTCACATTCCAGGATATCTGGCTCTAGGTGAGTGTGAATGATCACACCATCATGATTATCCGTGTTGTGAAGGTCTTTTTTGGACAGTTCTTCTGTGTATTCTTGCCACCACTTCTTAATATCTTCTGCTTCTGTTAGGTCCACACCATTTTTGTCCTTTATTGAGCCCAACTTTGCATGAAATGTTCCCTTGGTGTCTCTAATTTTCTTGAAGAGATATGTAGACTTTCCCATTCTATTGTTTTCCTCTATTTCTTGGCATTGAACGCTGAAGAAGGCTTTCTTGTGTCTCTTTGCTCTTCTTTGGAACTCTGCATTCGAATGAGTATATCTTTCCTTTTCTCCTTTGCTTTACATGTCTCTTCCTTTCACAGCTATTCCTAAGGCCTCCTCGGACAGCCATTTTGCTTTTTTTCATTCAAGATTGTTTATTTCTTCCGAATTCAGTCTTATTTTATAATATAAACGTACTTTCTTTGGAAGGAATGATGCTAAAGCTGAAACTCCAGTATTTTGGCCACCTCATGCGAAGAGTTCACTCATTGGAGAAGACTATGATGCTGGGAGGGATTGGGGGCAGGAGGAGAAGGGGACGACAGAGGATGAGATGGCTGGATGGCATCACTGACTCGCTGGATGTGAGTCTGAGTGACCTCCGAGAGCTGGTGATGGACAGGGAGGCCTGGCGTGCTGCAGTTCATGGGGTCGCAAAGAGTCGGACACGACTGAGCCCATGATCTGATCTGATCTGATTTTAATTGAAGGCTAATTACAATATTGTATTGGTTTTGCCACACATCAACCTGAATCCACCATGGATGTACACCCCTGTTCCCCATCCTGAATCCCCCTCCCACCTCCCTCCCCATACCATCCCTCTGGGTCATCCCAGTGCACCAGCCCCTAGCATCAAAGACTGTTTCTAGAAACTTGGTCAGTTAAGTGGATTTGGGTATTTTCTTTACATTTTTTCAGACATTTGAAGTAGGCCTGTATTGATATAAAGTTTTCTCTTAGGACTGTGTTTACTGTGTTCCATCAATTTTGGAAAGTTGTGTTTGTATTCTCATTTGTCTTCTGGTAATTTCTGATTTACTCTTGATATCTTTTTTAAACCTATTGAGAAGGTAAGAGACAGGAAGGCCAGGAGTTTACAAATGGAGGAAATAACCTGCAAGTGTCAGTCATTTTTCTCTCTTAAGTGGCAGGAGGAAACAAACTAGCAATATTTTTTTCTTCTCTATACAAAGTTAAAAGGAGGTTTCTCTTAACATACTGTGTTGCCCTAATGATACCTGGTTTCACCTGAAATTAACTATTCTCAAACCTTGAGATAATCAATGCATTTTTCTTATTGATAAGTTTGTCTTCAGCTATTTAATGTACTATGCATTTATCCCAAACTCTGTCTTCAAGTCTGTTCCACCTAGTGGCTCTGAACCTACTTGATAAACCTGTATATTATGCTCAGATACTGTTCCCATAATCTATGTAAACAAATTATTTGTATGTTAATCTGCCCTTCTACAAGATTCAAATTAATCATTTTATGGCCCGGGATGAGTCGTCTAGTGTCAAGATTGTCCCCAAATGCATCTTAGTGATGAGGGGCCTTGTGCCATTCTGAGTTTTAAGACATCCCTTTCTTTTATTAACAGACTGTTAGTGACTATATAACATCCAGCTGAAGACTAGCAGGGGGTACTCTTTCTGCCCCTTTCTGATGCCTATGTCAGAAGCTTTCTCTATCTCCTTTATACTTTAATAAAACTTTATTACACAAAAGCTCTGAGTGATCAAGCCTCGTCTCTGGCCCCGTATTGAAATCTTCTCCTCCAGAGGCCCCAAATCCAGGCGTCTTTGTGTCGTTCAACAACAACCTTTCACTATCATATTTTAGTATTGTGTTGTTTAGTCTCTGTGAGTTTGTCTCATTGCAGATTTATATCTGAGGTAAGTCTCTTGCAGGAAACATAGTGAAAGAACTCGTTTTTTGTTTTTTTAATCCAGTTAGGTGCTGGAACAGAAACCCTGTGGGTCAGGCCCAAGGTGAATCTGTTTCTTCTAAGCGTGAGTTTTTCCTCTCCACACAGTGGGTCCATTTCCCCAGAGGAAGAAGACCTCTGAGTCAGTTGGGAACCATGGGCAGACAGGGGTCTGATGCTCTGCCTATGTAGGTGCCATTGGCTGTGCTGTCGCAGCCTCGAGTACAAGTTTCCATTGTCCTTCGCAGTTGAAGATGCTCCCTGTCTTTGCAACCCCCACCCTGTTATGGAGCTGCTCTTTACAGCGTGCAGGAGCTCACAGGGACCCTAAGCGTTGGTTGAGAAGTGAGCTGTTGTGGAACAGCTCTGTCCCAGCACCAGGTTGTTCTGTGTCCCTTGGTGAAGTCTTCTCTCTGGTTGTAGGCTCCCTAGATCCAATGCAGCGATATGACCTGGATTGAGTTGGGCAGAAGCATTTGCTGTGTTCAGGCTGGGCACCTGCATAGATGGTAAGTGGTGGTGGGAATCTCTGCAGCCACTGGAGCAGACCCCTCTGTCTTGTCTGGGGGGAAAGTCTCTTATGCCTCTAAATTTTCCCCATCGTCTATCACTCCTGCACTGTCGTGACACTGCTCCTCAGGGTGGGCAATTCTTTGCATGTAATATCAGGGAATGGGCTGTAGTGAAATAGCTGTCATATGATCTCCGGGCTGCTTCTGGGGGCTTGCTTGAATCAACACCAACAGTGGGTGCCCCTGCTCCACCCAGGCTCTGCCCTGGCTGGGGGTTACCTCTGTGTCCCTCCATCAACTCTTCCCTCAGAGTGACCTCTCCAGATACAGTGCCGTGGAGGGAGGAGGACTGGTGTGTTCATTCCACTGGGGCTGGGGTGTGTGGTGAGTTGGTTGGTAAAACAGCAGCTACTTGAGTAGACCCCTGTCTTCCCTGCCTCATGGACTAGTCAATGTGCTCCTCACGAGCATAGTCCTACTTTCCTATAGCTCGTATTCTCATCCAAGCCCTTCTGCCACCGGACAATGTGGCTTGTATCAAACACACAGGACCCTAGCACTGGAGTCCCAATCTGTGGTTCAAACTACTCATTCACCAAGGTATCCATTTCTCTGGGTTGTCAGCCATGGGTACAGCTCCTGGCTTGATTGCTCAAGGATAGATCATATATATTGGAACACAAAACAAATGTCATTAAATTTAAGTAGAGATCACATATTCTTATATTCCACTCACAATGGTAAGAAATGAAGTCATCTTTGAGAAGAGAACCTGAAAAGTGAGAGGGAGTTTACAGCAATATGGGCCCACCTAAATAAAGAAGGAAAATCTCAAATCACATTCTAGCCATGCACCTAAAGAAACTAGAAGAAGAGAAACACACAAAGTCCAGAGTCAGGAGAATGAA
>CAKXYN010000755.1:0-18028 GCA_935064755.1 Tragelaphus eurycerus | reverse complement strand
GAAGACGTCTGGGTGCTTCCCATAGGCACACCTCGAGAGATGCTCCTGAGGGCACCCTCTCGAGCCCTGCGCCGAGAGTACCTGCGTCCGTCCTGTGCGCACTCTACCGCCAAACACTCCTGAGGCCGCATCTCGCTTCCTGCCCTGAGCCTGGCTGCGTTCACGCCGCGAGAAATACTCCAGCAGATGCAGCCAAGTTCCAGCACTGAACCAGTCAGCTTAGGTCCTGCCCTGGTTACATACCAGAACACATGCTCCTGAGTCCCCACCTCGGTCTCTGCCGTGAAGTAGTCGGGGTCCTTTCCGTGGGCATACCTAGGGAAACACTCCTGAGGGATCCTCCCCATCCCTGCCCTAAGGTAGCCTGGGTCCTTCCGCTGTTCATTCCCTCCTGAGACTGCATCGCTTTCCACGCACTCACCCTGGTTGGCGTCAGACCCCTTAGAAATACTCCTGAAGCTGTATCGAAGTTCTTGCACGCAGCCAGTCTCGGTCACGCGCTTGGTAGCCCCCCCACCCCCCCAACATATACTCCTGAGACAATATATGGGCCACTGTTCTGAAAGAGGCTCGGCCAAGCCCTTGCCGAAGCAATCGGCGAATGCTCCTGGCCCCAATCTCAGTCCCTGCACTGAAGCAGGCTGAGTACTTCCCATTTTCATACCCCTTGAAAATACTCCTGAGGCCACAGCCATGTCCCTTCACTGAAGGCGGCTGGGTCCTTCCCATGTACAAGCCGCGAGAGGCACTCCTGAGTCCACCTCTTGTTCCCTGCACTACACGATGCTTGGTCCTGGCCTTGGGCAACCGTCCCCAACCCCAGCCACACCGCCCCCACCCCCATCAAACCACCAAAATAAACAAAATCCACAAAAAAAAACTAAACCCCACTTGAGCCTGCATCCGTGCCTGCACTGAAGCAGCCTACAGGTCTGGACTTGGAGAGATGCCCCAGCACATACTCCTGAGCAGGCGTCTTGGTCCCAGCGCGGACCTAGGAAAGAGGCTGGGGTCCTGCCCTTGTTCAATGCCCGTACAAACACCCCTGAGCCTGCAACGCGTTTCCTGCTGTCAACCTGGCCGGGGTCGTACCACCAGAAACACTCCTAAAGCTTCAGGCAAGTTCCAGCACTCAACCACTCTAGCTTCTGCGGGGGCTACCTACCGGAACACATCCTCCTGAGTCTACATCTCGGTCTCGACCCGGACGCTGTCTGGGTCATTCCCATGGGCAAACCTTGAGAGAGCTCCTGAGGGCACCTCTCGGGCCCTGCGCCGAGAGAGCCTGCGTCCTTCCCGTGCTCACTCTCCCGCCAAACACTCCTGAGGCCGCATCTCGCTCCCTGCCCTGAGCCTGGCTGCGTTCACGCCGCGAGAAATACTCCAGCAGATGCAGCCAAGTTCCAGCACTGAACCAGTCAGCCTAGGTCCTGCCCTGGTTACATACCAGAACACATCCTCCTGAGTCCCCACCTCGGTCTCTGCCATGAAGTAGTCGGGGTCCTTTCCGTGAGCATACCTAGGGAAACACTCCTGAGGGATCCTCTCCATCCCTGCCCTTAGGTAGCCTGGGTCCTTCCGCTGTTCAATCCCCCCTGAGACTGCATCGCTTGCCACGCACTCACCCTGGTTGGCGTCAGATCCCTTAGAAATACTCCTGAAGTTCATCGAAGTTACTGCACGGAGCCAGTCTTGGTCATGCGCTTGGTAGACCCCCTAACACATACTCCTGAGACAATATATGGGCCACTGTCCTCAAAGAGGCTTAGCCAAGCCCTTGACGAAGGCATTGGCGAGTGCTCATGACCCCAATCTCAGTCCCTGCACTGAAGCAGGCTGAGTACTTCCCATCTTCATTCCCCTAAAAATACTCCTTTGGACACAGCCATGTCCCTGCACTGAAGCCGGCTGTGTCCTTTCCATGTTCAATCCCCGAGAGGCACTCCTGAGCCCACCTCTTGTTCCCTGCACTACCCGAGACTGGGTCCTGCCCTTGGCCAAAACCCCCAACCCCCGCCACACCGACCCCACCCCCATCAACACCACCAAAAGAAACAAAAACCACACACACACACACACACACAAAAAAACACAAACCCCACTTGATCCTGCATCCTTGCCTTCACTGAAGCAGCCTAGAGGTCTGGACTTGGAGAGATGCCCCAGCTCATACTCCTGAGCAGGCGTCTCGATCCCTGGGCGGACCTAGGAAAGAAGCTGGGGAAAGGTCTGCAGCCGGCTATCTCTGTACAGTCCTTTGTTCTGTGCGTGGGCCTGGTGGTGTCTTAGGTTAGGGCTGGCTTTTCATGAGGTAGGTACCCCACAGTCTGGTTTGCTAGCCCAAATTATTTTACTGAGGTAGCGCTTGAGATATTCAGGCCAGATGCTTACTCTAAGCAATGCAGCCCGTTATGCGCCGGCGCCGCAACTCCCTGCCCAGCCCCCGCTTGCTAATGGCAGATGGAGGCATTTGCGCTGCTTCTCCACTTGGGAAGTTATCATAGGGCTCGTACTCTGTGGGTTTTAATTATTTAATTATTTTCCTCCCTGTTATGTTGCCCTCCGTGCTTCCTAGGCTCGGCATAGACTCCCAGTGAGAATGTTTCCTGGTGTTTGGAAACTTCTCTCTTTTTAAGACTCCCTTCCATGGACAGAGGTCTGTCCCTCCCTCTTTGTCTCTTTCTTGTCTTTTATATTTTTTCCTACCTCCTTTAGAAGGCAATGAGTTGCTTTTCTGTATGTCTGATGTCCTCTGCCGGCTTTCAGAAGTTGTTTTGTGGAATTTACTCGGCGTTTAAATGTTCTTTTGATGAATTTGTGGAGGACAAAGTGTTCCCCCATCCTATTCCTCCACCAACTTAGCTCCTCCTCCTGTATAGATACTTTATATTTGAATTTGCTACCTATTTTCTGTATTAACCTTTATGAAATTAGTGTGTGTGAATCATTGTAATGTGCATATAAGTTTTTTTTTTTTTCCAATTTTACTGCAAAACAAGATGCCATTAAATATCTGATGCTTTTTAAGAAGAGTTTAACCTTAAGTCTAAGAAATAAGCATGATTGTCTTTAAGGTACGGAAACAATTTAAAAGCTTTAAATTCGCCCAAAAAGATGCAGCTGGTGTGTGGTTAACTCAGAATTCCAGCTTAATCTTCTTTGACTCTGAGGTCCTTGTTTCTAAACACTGTACAATAGTGCTTTTGTAGAAATATTCGGACTTTACATATGCTTTCTCCTAATAATCAGTGTTTTTTCTTTCTTTCTTTCTTTTTAAATGGAACAGATTAAAATCAACATGGGACAAAGCTATGATTCTTGAGACATGTAGACCTGTAGTCACAGATTTTGCAGCTGTCATTTAGTCTCTTTGATGCTTAATATCTTTATCTGTAAGATAAGGGTGTTTATAACTATCCTAGCGTTTTAGAGATAACCAAATAGCACATTTTTCTCTACTTAACTAATATGTAGTACATTTATACTTAGGTGGCAGTTTATTTAAAGGAAGCACTGGGACTTGTGGCCACACCCTCGAAGTACAAAAAATTATTTAAAATATGGAACCACCATGTATGTCATGTGAAGAAGAACAAGAGCCAGAACCACAGAAAAGCGAGGTAACACAGAAAACCAAACAAGTAGATGATGAAGAGGCTGAACTGATCTTTGTTGGAGAGGAATATGTAAATGAAGATGATGATGTGATCTTTGTTGGGATGACCTCAAATTCAAAACCAGTCATTTCAAACATCCTGAAGAGAGTTACCCCAGATTCTTGTTCAAGGAGAAAAAGATATGGTCACTTCAGGAAAGATAATGCTCAGAAGTTACAGCCTGTTAGTCATGTGATTCTTACATTAGAAGCAAAGACTGTCTTGCCAGTTTCTTTCTCTGACTCAAGATCAACAGATGGTTCTATTATTATTGAGCCTTTGTCCAAAGTGGATTATAAAAATATTTCACCACAAATACTGCCTAATATATTTTCAGAGTTATATTCTCCTTTGATTACCTTCACAAGTCCATTACATCATCCAGTAGATACAGCAGTTTCTGCAGGAGATATGGATACAAGTCCTCATGTATTAAAGCCACTTTGCCCTTATGGAACAAATAGCACAAATCCCAAAAGACCTAAACTCAATGATGGAATTATAGGAGAACATTCTTTAACTTTGTTCCCTTCAGGTATTTTTCATACAATGACTACTCAGCAAAGCACACCAGACAGTGTTCATACCTCATTAAGCCATGTTCAGAATGGAGAAGCTTGTCCAACAGCTTTTCCAAAGGACAATGTTCCTTGCAAGCCTGTAAGTCCTTTAGGGGAAAATGAACTGACAAAAATTGACTTTCCAAGTGTAGCAAGTCAAAACAAGATTGCTGTTCCCACAGAAGGCAATCTGATTGTGTTACTTCGTGACTTCTACTATGGACAGCATATAGGAGATGGGCAGCCAGAACCAAAAACTCACACAGCCTTTAAATGTCTCAGCTGCTTGAAAGTTCCAAAAAATGTCAAGTTTATGAACCACATGAAGCACCATTTGGAACTTGAGTGGCAGATAGGTGACAGCTGGAAATACCACACCATGTGCCAGCACTGCCACCGCCAGTTTCCTACGCCCTTCCAGATGCAGTGTCACATTGAAAGTGTCCACACTTCCCAGGAGCCCTCCAGAGTCTCTGTAAAATCTGTGAACTATCCTTTGATTCAGATCAGGTTCTCTTACAGCACATGAAAGACAATCATAAGCCTGGTGAAATGCCCTATGTATTCCAGGTTTGCAGTTAGAGATCATCATTCTTTGCAGATGTGGATGCACATTTCAGAGCATACCATATTAACACTAAGAATTTACTTTGCCCCTTTTGTCTCCAAATTTTTAAAACTGCAACACCTTATATATGTCATTATAGACGGCACTGGAAAAAGAGAATTAACCATTGTTCCAAATGTCGGCTACAGTTTTTAACTTTTAAGTAAAAAGGGAGCACAAGATCCAGTGTCATCAAATGTTTAAGAAACCTAATCAGCTGGAAGGATTACCTCCTGAAACAAAAGTTGTTATTCAGGTATCACTGGAAGCCCTTCAACCAGGATTGGTGGAAGTAGCATCCATTACTGTGAACACATCTGATTCTGAACCATCGCCCACCAAATCTAAAACGAGGAGATAAAAAAAAAAAAAAAAAAAAACGTTAATTCTACTTTCAGTAAATCTGAAACAAGGATTTCAAAGTTAAAAATTCCATTAAAAACAAAAAATTCAATTACAGCCTTATTCAATAATATCAAATATAGTGAAACCAATGCATAATTTATGTGTTTTTGTTTTAAATCCATGAAGTTCAGTTTTGTTTGAATATTGAGATGTTATTTAAGAATATATTACTGTTTTGCATACAATTGTCTAACACTAAAATCTATATGTGCGTGTGTGTGTGTGCAATTTCCCATCTTATCAAACTAATACTGACTTTCAGTTTTACTTGACACAGTCTGATGTACAGGAATTGTCTCATTCATTTCAGTAATTATCAGGTCATAGAATTATTATCCTTTCTCTACTCTATCCAACTATCTAGTCTGTGATTATGCTTGTGGAAACATTTTTTCTTGAGGTCTCTAAGGGCTCTTTCACAGACCTGCAGTTTACCCTCTAAGTATTGGTTCCTGAACGTCAGCACACTTGGCTTCCTCTGTGGGTTCCTGGATTTGAGTCTCCTCCTGGAGTTGAATGCCATACCTTCTCCACTTTTGGCACAAATACCTAGCAATCTATGTGCACCATTCAAGGAACCTGGGATCCTGGCTGTATACCTATGCCAGGAGAAGTCTCTCCATTTCCTCTTCCTTTCTCCTCCACTTTGTGTCTCCCCACTCTCCCCTCCCCCACCTACACACACAGACAGACACACACACACACACACACACACACACACACACACACACACACACACAATTTATTTAAATCCTCTAAGCTTTCACAAAATGCTGGAAAGTGATAATCACCAAGGTGTTAGCATCCCTTTGAGAACTGAAGAGGAAGGATTAGAGTTGACTAAGCTGTAGTATGTCTGTTGTATCAATTTTATGTAATTTCCTGAGTGTAAATTCAAATACAAGTAAATTGTATTTATTTACTCAATGCGTGATTGATTAATTTGCACTTTGAATATTTTACTAGGTCTCTCCAGTTAGTTTACTTGGGCCAAAGCACTTTGCTAAGTGTCAGCTTAAACCACTTTTAGGTGTATAAAGTGTGTGTGTGTGTGTGTGTGTGTGTGTGTGTGTGTGTTTCTGGTCTCAGGTGAAATGTTTTATTTATATGTTTTTATTGTTGCTTAGTATTTTGAACACAGTTACTGTTGTTTGCTCTGAAGTATTCTCCTAAGAAGTACAAGTTGTATTTATTGCCAAAAATAAAAAAAAGTTCCAGTGATATGGTCCCTGACTACTATCTCTCTTCCATTTTCTGTCATTCTACTCTACTAGTTTCCCCATTCGTGCCCTGTTTTTGACAACACTGGCCTTGCTTTTCCTCAAGCAAATTCCATTTCTTCCTGATCCAAAGACTTTGCAACTGTTGTTCTTCTGGAAATGCTCTTCCCTTAGGCATGCATGGCTTGCTACCTTCCTTGTTTGAACTTGGTCAATGCTGTTCAAATTACACAATGAAATCCTCAGCCCCCTGCCTTTCCTCCTCCTCCTTAAAGGCACTTTTAAGTCTCTACACTCTTCTTCCCTCTCCAGCCTAAATTTCCTAGATTTTCACACACACACACACACACACACACACACACACACACACACCCAAAAACAAACAAACAAACCTGAGAAAAGATAATAACATCAGGTCTTTATTTCTTAGAATTAAGTTGACCAAGTTTCTGTGCCTGCAGATAAAATATAGTTAATAGTGAGTTGAGGCTGTGGCGGTTGTGCTGCAGTGGAGGCAGCTGCAGTGGGTGTGTTGCAGCGCAGGAGGCTGCAGCAGGCACGCTACAGCGTGGCCGAGAGGAGCCAACCCACGTCCGAGGTCAGCAGCAGTGGCCTTGAGACCAGACTGCGAATGCACAGGAAAGGCTGAGAAGAGATATGGTGTCTGAAATTTGGGGCAGCGAAGAGAGAAGTTACCCTGCGTGTGAGGTCAGGGGCAGAGATGAAAGGCGCTTCCCCGCATCCGAGGTCAGCTGCGGCAGATCTGAAGAGATACCCCATAGCCCAAGCGCGAAGCCAGAGGCAGCATGCAGGAGGAGCTACCCAAAGCCCTCACACCTGAGGCCAAGGACAGCAATCGGGAGGAGCAATCCCATGCCCGAGGCTAGGGGGCAGTGTCTTGGAGGACCAACCCCATGTCCAAGCAGCCGTGGCTGCCTGGGCGCAAGAGCGCCTAGAGGAGCTATCCCACGTTGAAGGTCAAGAAAGGCGGTGGTCAGCAGAAACCTCCTCGTCCAAGTTAAGGCACAATGGTTGGGCTTTGCTGGAGCAGCCATGAAGAAATACCCCATGAACAAGGTAAGAGAAACCCAAGTAAGACAGTAGGTATTGCAAGAGGGCTGCTGCTGCTGCTGCTGCTAAGTCACTTCAGGCATATCCACCTCTGTGTGACCCCATAGACAGCAGCCCACCAGGCTCCCTTGTCCCTTGGTTTCTCCAGGCAAGAACACTGGAGTGGGTTGCCATTTCCCTCTCCAATGGATGAATGTGAAAAGTGAAAGTGAAGTCGCTCAGTTGTGTCTGACTCCTAGCGACCCCATGGACTGCAGCGCACCAGGCTCCTCCATCCATGGGATCAGCGGGCATATGCACTGAAACCATACTCAGAGAAAACTAGTCAATCTAATCATTCTAGGACCACAGCCTTGTCTAACTCAATGAAACCAAGCCATGCCAGTGGGGCAACCCAGGATGGGCGGGTCATGGTGGAGAGATCTGATAGGATGTGGTCCGCTGGAGAAGGGAATGGCAAACCACTTCAGTATTCTTGCCTTGAGAACCTCATGAGCAGTACAAAAAGGCAAAATGATAGGATACTGAAAGAGAAACTAGCCAGGTCAGTAAGTGCCTAATATGCTACTGGAGATCAGTGGAGAAATAACTCCAGAAAGAATGAAGTGATGGAGCCAAAGCAAAAATAATACCCAGCTGTGGATGTGGCTGGTGACAGAAGCAAGGTCTGATGCTGTAACGAGCAATATTGCATAGGATCATGGAATATCAGTTCCATGAATCAAGGCAAATTTGAAGTGGTCAAACAAGAGATGGCCTGAGTGAATGTCTACATTCTAGGAATCATCGAACTTGAATGAACTGCAATGGGTGAATTTAACTCAGATGACCATTGTATTTACTAATGTGGGGAGGAATCCGTCAGAAGAAATGGAGTGGCCATCATGATCAACAAAAAAGTCAGAAATGCAATACTTGGATGCAATTTCCAAAATGACAGAATGATCTCTGTTCATTTCCTCTCTGTTCGTTTCCAATGCAAACCATTCAATACCACAGTAATCCAAGTCTAGGCCCCAACGAGTAACGCTGAAGAAGCTGAAGTTGAATGGTTCTATGAAGACCTACAGGACCTTTTAGAACTAACACCCAAAAAAGATATCCTTTTCATCATAAGGGACTTGAAAGCAAAATTAGGAAGTCAAGAAACACCTGGAGTAACAGGCAAATTTGGCTTTGGAATACGGAATGAAGCAGGGCAAAGACTAATAGAGTTTTGCTAAGAAAATGCACTAGTCAAAACAAACACCCTCTTCCAACAACACAAGAAAAGACTCTACACATGGACATCACCAGATGGTCAACACCAAAATCAGATCGACTATATTCTTGGCAGCCAAAGATGTAGAGTCAGCAAAAACAAGATCAGGAGCTCACTGTGGCTGAGACCATGAACTCCTTATTGCCAAATTCAGACTGAAATTGAAGAAAGTAGGGAAAACCACTAGACCATTCAGGCATGACCGAAATCAAATCCCTTATGATTATACAGTAGGAGTGTGTAATAGACTTAAGGGCCTAGATCTGATAGATAGAGTGCCTGAGGAACTATGGAATGAGGTTTGTGACATTGTACAGGAGACAGGGATCAAGACCATCCTCATGGAAAAGAAATACAAAAAAGCAAAATGGCCGTCTGGGGAGGCCTTACAAATAGCTGTTAAGAGAAGAGAAGTGAAAGCAAAGGAGAAAAGGAAAGATATAAGCATCTGATTGCAGAGTTCCAAAGAATAGCATGAAGAGACACGAAAGCCTTCTTCAGCAATCAATGTAAAATAATAGAGAAAAAGAATAGAATGGGAAAGACTAGGGATCTCATCAAGAAAATCAGAGATACCAAAGGAACATTTCATGCAAAGATAGGCTCAATAAAAGACAGAAATGTTATGGACCTAACAAAAGCAAGAGATTAAGAAGAGGTGGCAATAGAACTGTATAGGAAAGATCATCACGACCCAGATAATCACGGTGGTGTGATAACTGACCTGAGCCAGACATCCTGGAATGTGAAGTCAAGTGGGCATAAGAAAGCATCACTATGAACAAAGCTAGTGGAGTTCATGGAATTCCAGTTGACCTATTTCAAATCCTGAAAGATGATGCTGTGAAAGTGCTGCACTCAGTATGCCAGCAAATTTGGAAAACTTAGCAGTGGCCACAGGACTGGAAAAGGTCAGTTTTCATTCCAATCCCAAAGAAAGGCAATGCCAAAGAATGCTCAATCTACCACACAATTGCACTCATCTCACAGGCTAATAAAGTAATGCTCAAAATTCTCCAAGCCAGGCTTCAACAGTATGTGAACCATAAACTTCCTGATGTTCAGACTGGTTATAGAAAAGGCAGAGAAACCAGAGATCAAATTACCAACATCTGCTGGATCATGGAAAAAGCAGGACAGTTCCAGTAGAAAAACTTCTATTTTGGCTTTATTGACTATGCCAATGCCTTTGACTGTGTGGATCACAATAAACTGTGGAAAATTCTGAAAGTGATGGGAATAACAGAGCTCCTGATCTGCCTCTTGAAAAATTTGTATACAGGTCAGGAAGCAACAATTAGAATTGGACATGGAACAGCGGACTGGTCTAAATAGGAAAAGGAGTACCTCAAGGCTATATATTGTCACCCTGTCTATTAACTTTTATGCAGAATACGTCATGAGAATCGTTGAACTGGAAGAAACACAATTTAGAATGAAGATTGCTGGGAGAAATATCAATAACCTCAAATATGCAGATAACACAATCCATATGGCAGAAAGTGAAGAGGAACTAAGAAACCTCTTGATGAAAGTGAAAGTGGAGAGTGAAAAAGTTGGCTTAAATCTCAACATTCAGAAAACAAGGATCATGGCATCTGATCCCATCGCTTCATGGGAAATAGATGGGGAAACAGTGGACATAGTATCAAACTTTATTTTTCTGGGCTCCAAAATCACTACAGATGGTAACTGCACCCATGAAATTAAAAGATGCTTGCTCCTTGGAAAGAAAGTTATGACCAACCTAGATAGCATATTCAAAAGCAGAGACATTACTTTGCCAAAAAAGGTTCGTTTAGTCAAGGCTATGGCTTTTCCTATGGTCATGTATGGATGTGAGAGCTGGACTGTGAAGAAGGCTGAGCGTTTCCTGATAATCTTACTGGTGTTCATGGCAAAGCACCCCACTCCAAAGCCACAATCACACACGTCTTCATAAAAAGCCTACTCTGTCTTGGTTTTCTGCTGAGATAGCTGAGGGATAACACCCTGAAACTTGGTAGAAGTCTTATTGTGTGACTGAAATGATCTCTGATTGGAGCCCCTAAACTCTTTAGAGGGCATGCCGATGCCTTTCCAGCTTTCTGAGGCTTAACAAAGAATTTTAGAGTCACACTCATCTTTAGACCACATATATACATTTATTTATATCTTTAGAACGCCCCCGACATATATATATATAATAAGTATTAACGTATAGGTGATGTAAAATGTTATATTTAATCCACCTTGTGTCAATGCCCTGGATATGACCTTGCTTGAGAGCCATTAATTTTAGCATCTTCTGGCATCTTAAAAGACTGGAAAATTTCCAAATCAGCAACTTCTATCTTCTTTTTTAAGAATCTTTCTCTTAATTTTTTTTTTTTATTATTTATTTCCCTTCATATTTTACTTTAGGCAGCAAGAATAAACCGGGAATCACTTTTGGCTCTTTGGCCGGAAATCTCCTTAGCTAGATATCTCAATTAATAAGATGCAGTTTCTCCTTCAAGGTCATTAGGTACATTTTCTACTTTTCATAAACTGCAGGTGTAGTAGACTTTCCTGTGCACACTCCTCAGGCTCTTTCCTCCTGCCTCTCGTTTCTACCAAGCATCCTGGACACACCACTGTGATTCCATTTAGATCGTGTTTGCTCAGTGAGATAACGGGGATTGATTCCCTGGCTTCAGTGCTTCTGTTGGCCAGAGTCTATGAATCTTTCCCTAAGACCTTCATGTTTTCACTGTCCAAGTTCCATCACCTGGCTATGTCTATTACGACAGCTCATACTCATAAGCATACTGGCAGTGATTTCTATGCGCACATGTGCAAAAACATGTGTGTACACAGTAACATCCCTGAAAGGAAACTTGCATATATGCAGAAATAGAAGCTTTCTTCTCCAGGAACATGAATTATAGTAAGCACTCAACTTTCTTTATCCTGGTTGTTTTCTTTCACTTGCTCATTAATCATGTCACATTGCACTTCTAGCTCTGTGCTGCTACTGCTGCTAAGTTACTTCAGTCATGTCCAACTCTGTGTGACCCCATAGATGGCAGCCAACCAGGCTGCCTTAGTCCCTGGGATTCTCCAGGCAAGAACACTGGAGTGGGTTGCCATTTCCTTCTCCAGTGCATGAAAGTGAAAATTGAAACAGAAGTTGCTCAGTCGTGTCCAACTTTTTGCGACCCCAAGGACTTCAGGCTACAAGGTTCCTCTGTCCATGGGAATTGCTAGGCACGAGCACTGGAATTGGGTGCCATTGCCTTCTCCATCTAACTCTGTGACTTATCCTCAAAGATTACAAAATCTTGGCATTTGCTAGTGACAGGGAACGACCTGCAACACTCGCCATGAACACTGTATGACATGCGCCTGCATTGTGTGTTCTCCCATCACCTTGGACAGCTTCACAGTATCATTGAGTACGTTGGTCTGATCCATTGCCTGTGCATTCCTTCAGGGGATCAGAAAACAAGGACCTCTGGGCTCAGCTGACTTGGAGAACCGCTTTCTCGGTGGGCACCTACCTAGATCATTCCTTGTTTATGTTGTGCCCCCTCTTTCAAGCTTACCACCCCTTATAGCCCACAACCTTCTGAATGAGACCCCCTGTTCTTCCTTTCTGTGTAAACCTGTATACATGTGCCCCCAAGTGCTATCTGCATGTAGCAGGAAAAGGCCAAAGAGACACCTGAGCCTCCAAAAGCCCTGAGAACTGTGATAGGCCTGAGTCTGATCCAATATTGTGAAGAAGGTGCACATGGCTACAGGGTCTTTTCTGATAAAGACTGGAACCTGAGGCCATAAAGGCAAGGTGGCATCGCTACCTGTCATCGCTTCTGTTTAACACTATCCATGGACATGGAGTCCCCGAATAGATGATGTTCTGGAAAACCTTCCCTTTCTGGGCCCATAGCTAATGTCTCCCTTTGGAAAAAAGCAGGTTTTCTATCTCAAATGCACCAAGAGGGCTTGAATCACCCAGGCCATTTAGTGATTTGCTAAATGCCAAGACTATCCGTTGCTCTCATTAGGAATATGGGTAGTTTTAATATTATTTCTACATTAAATATGTAATGAGATTTTTTCTCCATATTTCACATTTGAAACTCAAGGCAGTGTTTTTCTTGCATGAAACAAGGAATTTGGTCTATTCTGGAATGAAATTGAACTGCAGACTCTGGTTCGATTCCTGCCATGGGAATATCCACTGGATAAGGGATAGGCTATCCAATCCAATATTCTTGGAGTTTCCAGTGGCTCACCTGCTAAAGAATATGCCTGCAATGAGGGAGACCTGCGTTTGATCCCTGGGTTCAAAAATCCCCTGGAGAAGGGAGAGGCTATCCAGTCCAGTGGGGTCACAAAAAGTCAGACATGACTGAGTCTCACGTTCACTTTTCTTTGAAATCAATGGTTTCATCCATGGCTCAGTGGGTAAAGAATCCGCCTGTAATCCTGGAGACACAGGAGATGCACTTTCGACTCCTGGGTCAGGAAGATCCTTTTCAGGTGGGGCAACCCAGTGCAGTAGTCCTCCTTGAAAAATCCAAAGGACAGAGGATCTTGGTGGGCTGCTGCCCAAGTGGTCAGAAAGAGTCTGACACAAGTGAATGACGGAGCACTAATTGAAATCATACTGTGTAAAGAGCAAGAAGGAAAAAAAAAAAAAAAAAAAAAAAAAAAAGACTACAGGATTAGCCACGGAAATGTGAAATATATAGCTCCCCTGCCCCCAGGAGGATCTCAAGACCCCAGGACACACACATTGGCAGTCACAAGTGAAGAGGAGAGAGGGAAAGGGGAAGAATAAGTACTTCTGGAAAGCATGTCCCTTAGAACCTTCAAACGTGGCAAAGCATGCGAATCTACACATCAGCTTAACCTGTGGTCACGCTTCTCCCTTCATGAAGCCCTTGTGTTCCTTCGACACCACCTAGTCAATATCACTTGGTGGCTCGGATAGTGAAGATTCTGCCTTTCGGTGCAGGTAACCTGAGTTTGATCCCTAGTTCAGGAAGGCCCCTGGAGGAAGAATTGGTAACCCACTCCACTTTTCTTCCCAGGGAAACCCCATGGATAGAGCCCAACAGTTACAGTCCATGGAATCTCAAAGGGTCAAGGCATGTCAGAGGGACTATCATGAGACTTGCATCATCCCCTGGGTAAGTGCCTGGCCTGTAATTTGGTATTCAGTATGCTTTATTAGGAAAAGGCAATGGCACCCCACTGTAGGACTCTTGCTGGGAAATCCCAAGGGCAGAGGAACCTGGTAGGCTGCAGTCCACGTGGTCATGAAGAGTCGGACACGACTGAGTGACTTTGCTTTCATTTTTAACTTTCATAAATTGGAGAAGGAAATGGCAACCCAGTCCAATGTTCTTGTCTGGAGAATCCCAAGGATGAGGGAGCTTGGTGGGCTGCCATCTATGGGGTAGCACAGGGTCTGACACGACTAAAGCAACTTAGCAACAGCAGCATGCTATTATTAACTGATCATACACCCTCGTTCACTGGGCTATAGAAGGACGCTGAGGACAAGAATTCTTTAACAACTTTCTCTTCACACAAAGGCAAGCCCTTCCGTGAGTGATGTTTACTTGAATTCATGAAGAAATTCTGCATGGGACTGAACTGAACTGAATGTCAGTTTAATGACCAATGCAAGAATTCATGAGGAGAGGTAAAAATCATTTTCCTTCATTCCTGCAGTAGTGTTTAAAGAACATTAAACAAGTCAAGACCAAACCTTTCCTAACAGATGCATTCCCACATCTTTGCCCTCTGTGGTCCTAATTACTATTCTTGATTTAACCATTGATCTTCTTTCTCCTTGGACATTTCTCTAAGTGTGTGGGTATTCTTGTCTCCAAACTTGTGTCACTGTTAACTAAATCTGCAATCAAGCATTTCTTGCTGTGCACAAAGACAATGGAACTCATAAAAAAGTCACAGTTCAAGATAGTGGAAGTATTTGATCCCAGAATGAAAGGGTTAAATTCACAGACAATCTAACAAAGACACACAAACGTAAAAAAAAAAAAAAAAAAAAAAAAAACAGGGGGAAAATGAGTGAATGCAACCAACATGAAGCAAGTATGTTGAAAAGGGATATGAAAATACTGAGACAACTATGGCAACAGAGCTGTGCATATTGGCACAGGCATGGGTGCAACATCAAAGAGATGAAGGTATAGACAGACCCAAAGGAAGACACATCACCTCACATTCAGAGAGTTCCAGTTCATGAGGAAACACAGTGGAGACATCCAATCTTCATTTTAAACAAAGGAAAATATGAACATGTCCAGAGATCAGGACACAAATGCAGTTTGGGGTGATTGAGCCAGATGCTCATGAATTGATCATTAATCCTAAGAGTTTCACATGCATTGATATTCAGTGGAAGAAAACCTTACACAGCACAGCCAAGTGTTCAGTCAACTCTAAAAGTAAGTAGACTTTAGAGCACAACTTATAACCTGAATGAGATTGGGACACAAGTCATGGCAAATTTCCAGAGAATGACTATCAAGTCAACTATGCATGATTATATTTTACTAACTGAATCATGAACCAGTTCAAAAATCCCCTGGAGAAGGGAGAGGCTATCCAGTCCAGTGGGGTCACAAAAAGTCAGACATGACTGAGTCTCACGTTCACTTTTCTTTGAAATCAATGGTTTCATCCATGGCTCAGTGGGTAAAGAATCCGCCTGTAATGCTGGAGACACAGGAGATGCACTTTCGATTCCTGGGTCAGGAAGATCCTTTTCAGGAGGGGCAACCCAGTGCAGTAGTCCTCCGGGCTAATGCCCAAGGGTTCAGAAAGAGTCGGACACGACTGAATGACTGAGCACTAAATTGAAATCATTCTGTGTAAAGAACAAGAAGGAAAAAAAAAAAAAAAGAGTAAAGGATTAGCAACTGAAATGTGAAATATATAGCTCCCCCCACCGCCAGGAGGATCTCAAGGCCCCAGGGCACACACATTGGCAGTCCCAAGTGAATAGGAGAGAGAGAATGGGGAAGAATAAGTACTTCTGGAAAGCATGTCCCTTAGAACCTTCAAACATGGCAAAGCATGTGAATCTACACATCAGCTTAACCTGTGGTCATGCTTCTCCCTTCCTGAAGCCCTTGTGTTCCTTCGACACTACCTAGTCAATATCACTTGGTGGCTAGGATAGTGAAGATTCTGCCTTTCGGAGCAGGTAACATGAGTTTCATCCCTAGTTCAGGAAGGTCTCCTGGAGGAAGAATTGGTAGCCCACTCCACTTTTCTTTCCAGGGAAACCCCATGAATAGATTAGTCCAACAGGCTACAGTCCATGGAATCTCAAAATGTCAAGGCATGTCAGAGGGACTATCATGAGACTTGCATCATCCCCTGGGTAAGTGCCTGGCCCATAATTTGGTATGCAGTATGCTGTTATTAGGGTTAGGGTTAGGGTTAAGCCTAAACCTAACCCTAACCCTAACCCAATCCCAAAGAAAGGCAATGCCAAGGAGTGCTCAAACTACCGAACAATTGCACTCATTTCACACGCTATGAAATTAATGCTCATAATTCTCCAAGCCAGGCTTCAGCAATACGTGAACTGTGAAATTCCTGATGTTCAACCTGGTTTTAGAAAAGGCAGAGGAACCAGAGATAAAATTGCCAACATCCACTGGATCATGGAAAAAGCAAGAGCGTTCCAGAAAAACTTCTATTTCTGCTTTATTGACTATGCCAAAGCCTTTGACTGTGTGGATCACAATAAACTATGGAAAATTCTGAAAGAGATGGGAATACCAGACAACCTGATCTGCCTCTTGAGAAATTTGTATGCAGGTCAGGAAGCAACAGTTAGAACTGGTCATGGAACAACAGACTGGTTCCAAATAAGAAAAGAAGTATGTCAAGGCTGCTTATTGTCACCATGTTTATTTAACTTATATGCAGAGTACATCATGAGAAATGCTGGACTGGAAGAAACACAAGTTGGAATCAAGATTGCCGGGAGAAATATCAATAACCTCAGATATGCAGATGACACCACTCTTATGGCAGAAAGTGAAGAGGGGCTAAAAAGCCTCTTGATGAAAGTGAAAGTGGAGTGTGAAAAGGTTGGTTTAAAGCTCAACATTCAGAAAACGTAGATCATGGCATCTGGTCCCATCACTGCATGGGAAATAGATGGTGAAACAGTGGAAACAATGTCAGACTTTGTTTTTCTGGGCTCCAAAATCACTGCAGATGGTGACTGCAGCCATGAAATTAAAATACGCTTGCTCCTTGGAAGGAAAGTTATGACCAACCTAGATAGCATATTCAAAAGCAGAGACATTACTTTACCAACAAAGATTCGCCTAGTCAAGGCTATGGTCTTTCCTGTGGTCATGTATGGATGTGAGAGCTGGACTGTGAAGAAGGCTGAGTGCCGAAGAATTGATGCTTTTGAACTGTGGTGTTGGAGAAGACTCTTGAGAGTCCCTTGGACTGCAAGAAGATCCAACCAGTCCATTCTGAAGGAGATCAATCCTGGAATTTCTTTAGAAGAAATGATGCTAATGCTGAAACTCCAGTATTTTGGCCACCTCATGCGAAGAGTTGACTCATTGGAGAAGACTCTGATGCTGGGAGGGATTGAGGACAGAAGGAGAAGGGGACGACAGAGGATGAGATGGCTGGATGGCATCACTGACTCGATGGATGCGAGTCTGAGTGACCTCCGGGAGCTGGTGATGGACAGGGAGGCCTGGCGTGCTGCGGTTCATGGGGTCGCAAAGAGTCGGACACTACTGAGAGACTGATCTGATCTGATCTGATCTGATGCTGTTATTAGGAGAAGGCAATGGCACCCCACTCCAGGATTCTTGCCTGGGAAATCCCATGGACAGAGGAGCCTGGTAGGCTGCAGTCCACGGAGTCATGAGGAGTCGGACATGACTGAGTGACTTTGCTTTCAGTTTTCACTTTCATACATTGGAGAAGGAAATGGCAACTCATTCCAATGTTCTTGTCTGGAGAATCCCAAGGATGGGGAAGCTTGGTGGGCTGCCATCTATGGGGTAGCACAGGTTCTGACACGACTAAAGCAACTTAGCAGCAGCAGCATATTCTTATTAACTGATCATGCACCCCCTTTCACTGGGCTATAGAAGGACACTGAGGACAAGAATTTTTTAACAACTTTCTCTTCACAGAAAGGCAAGCCCTTCTGTGAGTGATGTTGACTTAAATTCATGAAGAGATTCTGCATGAGACTG
>CAKXYN010000754.1:0-18042 GCA_935064755.1 Tragelaphus eurycerus | reverse complement strand
CATCCAGAGACCCAAGAAGCGTGAGTCAGCACAGAAACCTACTCACAGTTCCGTTAGACAGTGTCTCTCCTAGGACTATAATTGCCCGCCTCTGGCCCTGGCTGCCTGTCACGGGAGGGGACGGCCTGCAGCCGGCCAACTCTGTGCAGCCCTTTGTTCCGTAGGTAGTCCTGGTGGTGTCTTAAGTTAGGGCTGGCTTTTGATGTAGTAGATAACCGACAGTCTGGTTATTTCGCTCAGATAGCGCCCAAGATCAGATCAGATCAGATCAGATCAGTCGCTCAGTCGTGTCCGACTCTTTGCGACCCCATGAACCGCAGCACGCCAGGCCTCCCTGTCCATCACAAGCTCCCGGAGGTCACTCAGACTCGCATCCATCGAGTCAGTGATGCCATCCAGCCATCTCATCCTCTGTCGTCCCCTTCTCCTCCTGCCCTCAATCCCTCCCAGCATCAGAGTCTTCTCCAATGAGTCAACTCTTCGCATGAGGTGGCCAAAATACTGGAGTTTCAGCTTTGTAAAAAAAGAAAAAATTGGTAAAGTAATGTCTCTGCTTTTGAATATGCTATCTAGGTTGGTCATAACTTTCCTTCCAAGGAGTAAGCGTCTTTTAATTTCATGGCTGCAGTCACCATCTGCAGTGATTTTGGAGCCTAGAAAAACAAAGTCTGACACTGTTTCCACTGTTTCCCCATCTATTTCCCATGCAGTGATGGGACCAGATGCCATGATCTTCGTTTTCTGAATGTTGAGCTTTAAGCCAACCTTTTCACTCTCCACTTTCACTGTCATCAAGAGGCTTTTTAGCCCCTCTTCACTTTCTGCCATAAGGGTGGTGTCATCTGCATATCTGAGGTTATTGATATTTCTCCCGGCAATCTTGATTCCAACTTGTGTTTCTTCCAGTCCAGCATTTCTCATGATGTACTCTGCATATAAGTTAAATAAACATGGTGACAATATGCAGCCTTGACGTACTCCTTTTCCTATTTGGAACCAGTCTGTTGTTCCATGACCAGTTCTAACTGTTGCTTCCCTGACCTGCATACAGATTTCTTAAGAGGCAGATCAGGTGGTCTGGTATTCCCATCTCTTTCAGAATTTTCCACAGTTTATTGTGATCCACACAGTCAAAGGCTTTGGCATAGTCAATAAAGCAGAAATAGATGTTTTTCTGGAACTCTCTTGCTTTTTCCATGATCCAGAGGATGTTGGCAATTTGATCTCTGGTTCCTCTGCCTTTTCCTAAAACCAGCTTGAACATCAGGAAGTTCACGGTTCACATATTGCTGAAGCCTGGCTTGGAGAATTTTGAGCATTACTTTACTAGCGTGTGAGATGAGTGCAATTGTGCGGTAGTTTGAGCACTCCTTGGCATTGCCTTTCTTTGGGATTGGGATGAAAACTGACCTTTTCCAATCTTGTGGCCACTGCTGAGTCTTCCAAATTTGCTGGCATATTGAGTGTAGCACTTTCACAGCATCATCATTCAGGATTTGGAATAGCTCCACTGGAATTCCATCACCTCCACTAGCTTTGTTCGTAGTGATGCTTTCTAAGGCCCACTTGACTTCACATTCCAAGATGTCTGGCTCTAGGTCAGTGATCACACCATCATGATTATCTGGGTCTTGAAGCTCTTTTTGTACAGTTCTTCTGTGTATTCTTGCCACCTCTTCTTAATATCTTCTGCTTCTGTTAGATCCACACCATCTCTGTCCTTTATTGTGCCCATCTTTGCATGAAATGTTCCTTTGGTATCTCTGATTTTCTTGAAGAGATCCTTAGTCTTTCCCATTCTGTTGTTTTCCTCTATTTCTTTGCATTGATCACTGAAGAAGGCTTTCTTATCTCTTCTTGCTATTCTTTGGAACTCCGCATTTAGATGTTTATATCTTTCCTCCTTTGCTTTTCGCTTCTCTTCTTTTCACAGCTATTTGTAAGGCCTCCCCAGACAGCCATTTTGCTTTTTTGCATTTCTTTTCCATGGGGATGGTCTTCATCCCTGTCTCCTGTACAATGTCACGAACCTCATTCCATAGTTCATCAGGCACTCTATCTATCTTGTCATAGCAAATACCCTCTTCCAACAACACAAGAGAAGACTCTATACATGGACATCACCAGATGGTCAACACCGAAATCAGATCGATTATATTCTTTGCAGCCAAAGATGGAGAAGCTCTATACAATCAGCAAAAACAAGACCAGGAGCTGACTGTGGCTCAGACCATGAACTCCTTATTGCCAAATCCAGACTGAAATTGAAGAGAGTAGACAAAACTACTGGACCATTCAGGTATGACCTAAATCAAATCCCTTATGATTATACAGTGGAAGTGAGAAATAGATTTAAGGGCCTAGCGCCAGAGATAGCCAGGCCAAATCCTTTCTCAAAGCAATGCAGGCCTCGCCGCTCCTCCCTAGCCCAGCCCCCACTTGCCAATAGCAAATGCTGGTGTCCGCGCCAGTTCTCCGCAAAAGGAGTTACCGCAGGGCTCGTTTTCTCGTTTTGAAGACAATGAGCTGTCTTTCTAAGTGCCTGATGTCCTCTGCCGGCATTCAGAAGTTGTTTTATCGAGTTTATTCAGCATTCAAATGTTCTTTTAATGGATTTGTGGAGGAGAAAGTATTCTCCCCGTCTTACTCGTCCGCCATCTTAGCTCCTCCCCACAATATTTCAATCTAAAAGAAAAAGATCACCATGAGAGTTCTAAAAATAGGTTTAATAGAAAGAAATATAGCAACACTAGGTACTCAAGGACCCTAAATGGCCTAAAGATCCACAACAATCAACATGTAGCAACTGCAAATTTTTTTGAATTTGCACACACTCTGAGGCTAACTTGTGGGCAGTCAGTCCCTTCCCTGCTCACGGCTCCTGCCACCAGCCCCATCTCTGTACCTCAGAGATCCTGTTTTTCTACCCAGTTTTACTCATATCTTATAACGGATGCCCACAAGAAATAAAGTATTACATTCAAATAGGGGACTGCTCACTGTTCTTTTTTTTTTTTTCAGTATGTGTGTACTCAGTCACTCAGTCATGCCCAGCTCTTTGTGACCACACGGACTGTAGCCCACCAGGTTCCTCTGTCCATAGAATTTCCCAGGCAAGAATACTGGAGTGGGTTGTCATTTTCTACTCCATTTTTGGTATGGGAATTCAATGTATTCTTCAATGATTTATGAACCTTTGTGTTAGCCATTTTTTGTTTGGTTTGGGTTTTTTTAATTGAAATATAGCTGATTTACAATGCTTTGGTTTCAGGTATACAGTGAAGTGCTTCAGTTATACATATAAAGACATATATATGTATATATTTTTTTTTACAATCTCTTCCATTATAGATTATTACAAGATATTCAGTATAGTTGCCTGGGCTATATAATAGGTCCTTGTTGATTATCAAATTTATATGTAATTTTGTGTATATTTTAATCCCAAATTCCTAATTTAACTTTCCTTCCCCCTCTGTGGGTAACCATAAGTTTGTTTTCTATGTCTGTGAATTAGGTTTTGTTTTGTAAATAAATTCATTTGTACCTTTTTTTAAGATTTCACAATAAGCAATATGATAAGATATTTGTCTTTCTCTGTCTGGTTTATTTCACTTAGCATGATAATCTCAAGGTCTATCCACGTTGCTACAAATGGCATTATTTCATTCCTTTTTTATGGCAGAGCAACATTCCACTGTATAAGTGTGTTAATCACTGAGTCATGTCCAACTATTTGCAACCCCATGGACTGCAGCCTCGCAGGCTCCTCTGTCCATGGAATTCTCCAGGAAAGAGTTCTGGAGTGGGTTGCTGTTTCCTTCTTCAGTTCCACTATCTATATCTTCTTTATCCACTCACCTGTTGATAGACATTTGAGTTGTTTCCATGTCTTAACTGTTATAAACGGTGCTGCAATGAACACTGGGGTGGATACATCTTTATTTTTAGCTTCTTAAGGAACCTTCATACTGTTCTCCAGTGGCTGTGTCAACTGACATTTCCACCAACAATGTAGGAGGGTTCCCTTTCCTCCACATCCTCTCCAGCCTCTATTTGCAGATTTTTCAATGATGGTCATTCTGACTGGTGTGAGATGATATCTCATTGTAGTTTTGATTTGCATTTCTCTAATAATTAGCAGGAGCTATTCCAAGTCCTGAATGATGATGCTGTGAAAGTGCTACACTCAATATGCCAGCAAATTTGGAAAACTCAGCAGTGGCCACAAGATTGGAAAAGGTCAGTTTTCATCCCAATCCCAAAGAAAGGCAATGCCAAGGAGTGCTCAAACTACCGCACAATTGCACTCATCTCACACGCTAGTAAAGTAATGCTCAAAATTCTCCAAGCCAGGCTTCAGCAATATGTGAACCGTGAACTTCCTGATGTTCAAGCTGGTTTTAGAAAAGGCAGAGGAACCAGAGACCAAATTGCCAACATCCGCTGGATCATGGAAAAAGCAAGAGAGTTCCAGAAAAACATCTATTTCTGCTTTATTGACTATGCCAAAGCCTTTGACTGTGTGGATCACAATAAACTATGGAAAATTCTGAAAGAGACGGGAATACCAGACCACCTGATCTGCCTCTTAAGAAATCTGTATGCAGGTCAGGAAGCAACAGTTAGAACTGGTCATGGAACAACAGACTGGTTCCAAATAGGAAAAGGAGTACGTCAAGGCTGCATATTGTCACCATGTTTATTTAACTTATATGCAGAGTACATCATGAGAAATGCTGGACTGGAAGAAACACAAGTTGGAATCAAGATTGCCGGGAGAAATATCAATAACCTCAGATATGCAGATGACACCACTCTTATGGCAGAAAGTGAAGAGGGGCTAAAAAGCCTCTTGATGAAAGTGAAAGTGGAGAGTGAAAAGGTTGGCTTAAAGCTCAACATTCAGAAAACGAAGATCATGGCATCTGGTCCCATCACTGCATGGGAAATAGATGGGGAAACAGTGGAAACCGTGTCAGACTTTGTTTTTCTGGGCTCCAAAATCACTGCAGATGGTGACTGCAGCCATGAAATTAAAAGACGCTTGCTCCTTGGAAGGAAAGTTATGACCAACCTAGATAGCATATTCAAAAGCAGAGACATTACTTTACCAACAAAGGTTCGCCTAGTCAAGGCTATGGTCTTTCCTGTGGTCATGTATGGATGTGAGAGCTGGACTGTGAAGAAGGCTGAGCGCCGAAGAATTGATGCTTTTGAACTGTGGTGTTGGCGAAGACTCTTGAGAGTCCCTTGGACTGCAAGAAGATCCAACCAGTCCATTCTGAAGGAGATCAATCCTGGAATTTCTTTGGAAGGAATGATGCTAAAGCTGAAACTCCAGTATTTTGGCCACCTCATGCGAAGAGTTGACTCATTGGAGAAGACTCTGATGCTGGAGGGATTGAGGGCAGGAGGAGAAGGGGACGACAGAGGATGAGATGGCTGGATGGCATCACTGACTCGATGGATGCGAGTCTGAGTGACCTCCGGGAGCTTGTGATGGACAGGGAGGCCTGGTGTGCTGCGGTTCATGGGGTCGCAAAGAGTCGGACACGACTGAGCAACTGATCTGATCTGATCTGATCTGAATAATTAGCAATGCTGACCATCTTTTCATATGCCTTTTGGTCATTTGTATGTCTTCTTTGGAGAAATGTTTCCTTAGATCTTCTGGTTATTTTTTTTATTTTTATTTTTTTGCTATTGAGCTATATCATCTGTTGCCATATTTTGGAGATTAATCCCTCGTCAGTCACATTACTTGCAAATATTTCTCCCAATCTGTAGGTTGCCTTTTTGTTCTGATTTGCTCTGCTGAGAAAAGCTTTTAAGTTTAAATAGGTCCCACTTGTTTACTTGTTTTTATTTCTATTATTCTTAAGAGATGGATCCAAAAAGATACTGCTGTGATTTATGTCAAAGAGTGTTCCATGTTTTCCTCTAGTAGTTTTATAGTACCTGTTCTTACATTTAGGTCTTTAATCCATTTTGAGTTTATTTTTGTGTATGGTATGAAGAATGTTCTAATTTCATTGTTTCACATGTAGCTGTTCAGTTTTCCCAGCACCGTTTATTGAAGAGACTGTCTTTTCTCCATGGTATATTCTTGCCTCTTCCATTGTAGATTAATTGACTCTAAGAGCACGGGCTTATTTCTGAACTTTCTATCCAATTCCATTGATCTCTGAGTCTTTTTTTATGTCAGTACCATAGTATATTAATCACTGCAGCTTTGTAGTATAATCTGAAGTCAGGGACTCTGACTTTTTCAGTTCTAATTTTCTTTCTCAATATTGCTTTGGCTATTCAGGGTATCTCATGTTTCCACGCAAATTTAAAAATTTTTTTTGTTGTAGTACTGTGAAAAATGTCATTGGTGATTTGATAGGAACTGCACTGAATCTATGGACTGCCTTGGGGAGTGTAGTTATTTTGACAATACTGATTTTTCCAATCCAATAATATAGTATATCTTTCCATTTGTTTGTGTTATCTTCGATCTCTTTCATCAATGACTTATTGTTTTCAGAGTACAGGTTTTTTAACTCCTGAGTAGATTTATTCGTAGGCATTTTATTCTGTCTGATGCAATGATAAATTGGATTGTTTCCTTAATTTCTCTTTCTAACGTTTCATTGTTAGTGTATATAAATGCAAGAGCTTTCTGTATATCAATTGTGTATCCTGTAACTCCACCAAATTCATTGATGAGCTCTAGTAGTTATTTGCTAGCATCTTTAAGATACTACACAAGAGTACAGTATCATGTCATCTGAAAACTGTGACAGTTTTACTTCCTCTCTTCCAGTTTGGATTCCTTTTATTTCTCTGCTGTGGCTAGGACTTCCAAAACTATATTGAGTAAAAGTGGTGAGAGTGAACACACTTGTTTTGTTCCTGATCTTATAGGAAATGCTTTCAGCTTTCCATACTGTGTGTGATGTGAGCTGTATGTTGTTATATATGGCCTTTATTATCTTGAGGTAGATTCCCTCTATGCCCACTTTCTGGAGAGTTTTTAATCATAAATAGTTGTTTAATTTTGTCAAAAATTTTTTGTGCATCTACTGAGATGATCATATGGTTTTTATTCTTCAATTTGTTAATGTGGTATACCATAGCAGTCCCCAACCTTTTTGGCACCAGGAAGCAATTTTGTGGAAGATAATTTTTCCATGGTGGAGAAGGAAATGGCAACCCACTCCAGTATTCTTGCTGAGAGAATCCCATGGACAGAGGAGCCTGGTGTGCTACAGTCCACAGGGTTGCAAAGAGTCAGACATGACCTAGTGACTAAACAAAACAACACAACAATTTTTCCATGGACTATAGCTTTTCGGTGACCCAAGTGCATTATGTTTATTGTGCACTTTATTTCTAATCTAATGCTGCTGCTGATCTGACAGGAAGTGCTGTTCCACAGCCTGGAGGTTGGGGACACCTGGTATATCACACTGACAACCTGCATATACTAAAAATTCTTTGCATCCCTGGGATAAATCCCACTTGATCATGGAATATGATCCTTTTAACACACTGTTGGATTCTGTTTGCTAGCATTTTGTTGAGCATTTTCACATCTATGTTCATCAGTGATGCTGTTGCTGCATCGGTGATATTGGCCTGTAATTTCCATTTTTTGTGGTATCTTTGTCTATTTTGGCATCAGGGTAACAGTGGCCTCATAGAACGAGTTTGAATGTGTTCTGTCTTTTGCAATTGTTTGGAAGCACTTCAGAAGGTAAGGCTTAGTTTTCCACTGTTTTTAAACTGTTTGATGACAAGTAATGCAAAAAAGCAAAATGGTTGTCTGGAGAGGCCTTACAAATAGCTGTGAAAAGAAGAGAAGCGAAAAGCAAAGGAGAAAAGGAAAGATATAAACATCTAAATGCAGAGTTCCAAAGAATAGCAAGAAGAGATAAGAAAGCCTTCTTCAGTGATCAATGCAAAGAAATAGAGGAAAACAACAGAATGGGAAAGACTAGGGATCTCTTCAAGAAAATCAGAGATACCAAGGGAACATTTCATGCAAAGATGGGCACAATAAAGGACAGAGATGGTGTGGACCTAACAGAAGCAGAAGATATTAAGAAGAGGTGGCAAGAATACACAGAAGAACTGTACAAAAAGAGCTTCACGACCCAGATAATCATGATGATGTGATCACTGACCTAGAGCCAGACATCTTGGAATGTGAAGTCAAAATGGGCCTTAGAAAGCATCACTACGAACAAAGCTAGTGGAGGTGATGGAATTCCAGTGGAGCTATTCCAAATCCGAATGATGATGCTGTGAAAGTGCTACACTCAATATGCCAGCAAATTTAGAAAACTCAGCAGTGGCCACAAGATTGGAAAAGGTCAGTTTTCATCCCAATCCCAAAGAAAGGCAATGCCAAGGAGTGCTCAAACTACCGCACAATTGCACTCATCTCACACGCTAGTAAAGTAATGCTCAAAATTCTCCAAGCCAGGCTTCAGCAATATGTGAACCGTGAACTTCCTGATGTTCAAGCTGGTTTTAGAAAAGGCAGAGGAACCAGAGATCAAATTGCCAACATCCGCTGGATCATGGAAAAAGCAAGAGAGTTCCAGAAAAACATCTATTTCTGCTTTATTGACTATGCCAAAGCCTTTGACTGTGTGGATCACAATAAACTATGGAAAATTCTGAAAGAGATGGGAATACCAGACCACCTGATCTGCCTCTTAAGAAATCTGTATGCAGGTCAGGAAGCAACAGTTAGAACTGGTCATGGAACAACAGACTGGTTCCAAATAGGAAAAGGAGTACGTCAAGGCTGCATATTGTCACCATGTTTATTTAACTTATATGCAGAGTACATCATGAGAAATGCTGGACTGGAAGAAACACAAGTTGGAATCAAGATTGCCGGGAGAAATATCAATAACCTCAGATATGCAGATGACACCACTCTTATGGCAGAAAGTGAAGAGGGGCTAAAAAGCCTCTTGATGAAAGTGAAAGTGGAGAGTGAAAAGGTTGGCTTAAAGCTCAACATTCAGAAAACGAAGATCATGGCATCTGGTCCCATCACTGCATGGGAAATAGATGGGGAAACAGTGGAAACCGTGTCAGACTTTGTTTTTCTGGGCTCCAAAATCACTGCAGATGGTGACTGCAGCCATGAAATTAAAAGACACTTACTCCTTGGAAGGAAAGTTATGACCAACCTAGATAGCATATTCAAAAGCAGAGACATCACTTTGCCAACAAAGGTTCGCCTAGTCAAGGCTATGGTCTTTCCTGTGGTCATGTATGGATGTGAGAGCTGGACTGTGAAGAAGGCTGAGCACCGAAGAATTGATGCTTTTGAACTGTGGTGTTGGAGAAGACTCTTGAGAGTCCCTTGGACTGCAAGAAGATCCAACCGGTCCATTCTGAAGGAGATCAATCCTGGAATTTCTTTAGAAGGAATGATGCTCAAGCTGAAACTCCAGTATTTTGGCCACCTCATGCGAAGAGTTGACTCATTGGAGAAGACTCTGATGCTGGGAGGGATTGGGGGCAGGAGGAGAAGGGGACGACAGAGGATGAGATGGCTGGATGGCATCACTGACTCGATGGATGCGAGTCTGAGTGACCTCCGGGAGCTGGTGATGGACAGGGAGGCCTGGCGTGTGCGGTTCATGGGGTCGCAAAGAGTCGGACACGACTGAGCGACTGATCTGATCTGAATGTCTTTTTATCTTTATATCAGTAGCCTCTAACATCATGCATGTCCCACAGTCAGAACCACAGCAATAATAAGGATGAGAGTTAACACTGGAAGCATTTCTACAGAACTATCTGGCACTGTTTTAAGTGTACTATTTTATGTATTGTTCAATTTTCACAGCTTAAGGTACTATTTATTAATCTAATTTTACACATGAGAAATCTGAGGCTCAGAGAGTCAACATCTGTTGCTAAAAAAGTGAATGGCATGGGCAGAACATAATTTTGGATACAAAGAGAATTGACACAGTTCAAATTCTGGTTTTTACACACTGTGCCCCCTTGGGAAATTCACTTACTTGTTCTGAACCACAGTTTGCTCTTATGTAAAATAGAGGTCATGTTTACCTCACTGTGCGGCTGTGAAGATTCAGTGTGACAATACCTCGAAGGCCCCCAGCAGTTCTCAAACTCTAGCTATTAGAATCACGTGGGGAAACCTGGGGCACTTCCCTTCCATCTATCAGAATCCATCTAGAAGGCTTCTCAGATATTTCTTTGATTTCTCCACCAGCCAAGAGAAGGGTAGGTATTATTAATAATTTACAAAAGTAAAACATCAATCGGCAGCATATGTCAGCACCTAGACTGTCCTTTTCTTCTTGTCCCTCTCCCCTCAACTGTTACATTCTACCCACGCCTTCAGTTAATTAGAGCAGCAAGAAACCACGTCAGCCTAAGCAGCAAGTCGGAAAGTGGCAGACCTAGAAGACAGGGGTATAGCTTTTATTCAGCTTATCAATTCCAACAACTAAACCGCAGAGTAACTCTAAACTGACAAATATCTTCAAAGGGGATAAAACTATAATTAGTCTTACAAAGAAGAAACCATTCAGTAGAATATTGGTTTATAGAAAACAATAGTCTCCTCAGTTAGTCTCCTAGGCAGTGATTAAACAGGATTCCAATAAACTAATAGGCAGAAAACAATTATGTTAAAAATTATGCTAATACTGATTTTAATTCCCCGTTCAAATTTCTGAAGAGTTAATTGCTTTTTTATTTCAGAAAATTTTGAACATTTATAATCTTCAAGAAGCCCAAACTCCCCAGAACAACTCCAAGAGAATTTAACAGAAAGAACTGAAAAGGGTATAGTGTGTAGCTTTCAAATTAATTAATTTGTAAATACTATTCAACTATTTTGGAGAAGGCAATGGCACCCCACTCCAGTACTCTTGCCTGGAGAATCCCAGGCAGGGACAGGGGAGCCTGGTGGACTGCTGTCTATGGGGTTGCACAGAGTCAGACATGACTGTAGCGACTTAGCAGCAGCAGCAGCATTCAACTATTTGAGTAAATAATTTTAAGAAAGTAAAAAGAATTAAAGTTAACTTTAGATTTCTGGAGAGTCATGCAATCAAAGCTCTATTATCTAGGACTTTACCAATAAGAAAACACTAAAAGTTGGTATTTCTGACATTCCTCAATGTATGTCTTCAAACTAGTTGCCACTATCCATAATGGATGACCCAGAGGATATCTTCTCAACCAGAGGATGAAACAAAGACCCGGGGACAAAAACATAATTATTTTGGTATAGAGTGGCTGAACCTGATAAGCTCTGAGAGAATACTCTGGATCTGGAAAACCATCAACAGTATAGTGAGCAATCTTACCTTCCGACACACATACAATTATGGGACACTAAAAATGTGCTTATACAGATAACATATCAATGTTGTCTCTTCCTACCCCGATCCACCCACATAAACAAAACATGTAGGCTGCTGAACATGTAGGTCACAGAACAAACACACAATATCCTCTAATGTGTATTTAGAGATGTGAAAATATGATGGATTAGAAGACCCTGATGCTGGGAAAAATTGAAGGCAGGAGGAGAAGGGGATGACAAAGGATGAGATGGTTGGATGGTATCACCAACTCAATGGACATGAGTTTGAGGCTCCAGGAGTTGGTGATGGACAGAGAGGCCTAGCATGCTGCAGTCCATGGGGTTGCAAAGAGCTGGACATGACTGAGTGACTGAACTAAACTGAAGAATATTATAGAACTTAAAGCTGTAATTATAATTCAATTATTTGTTTTCTTCTTTGCCTGGATAGACTATAGGCACTCTGAGAATAGATACTAAGACCATGTCTCTCTATGTGCAAGACCTTACCCCAGATCTGGACCATGGAAATACAGACAGGTTATGAATATTACCTAAATGAATGAAGAATGAATCAATCCTTTTAGCATAGTAAGAGCCATGTGTTAAACTTCTCGCCAATGCGATTGTAAGATTTTTTTTTTAACTGTGTAAAGGAGAGAAGTTTACATGAGGATGCAGGAGGGGGACGGGAGGGTGGGATGAACTGGGAGATTGGATTGACATAAATACACTACCATGAGTAAAAGCAGACAGCTAGTGGGAACCAAGTAGTGGGAGCTCAGCTAGGAGTTCTGCAATGCCCTAAAAGGGTAGGATGGGGGCAGTGGTGGTGGTGAAGGGGGGAGATGTTCAAGAGGGAAGGGGATACACGTATATATGCATTCACTTCTTGGACAGCAGAAACTAACACAATACTATAAAGCAATTTACTCCAATAAAAAAATAATAAATGAAAAAAAATGAATCAGCCCATTTTAAGAGGTAGAAGATAAATAAATGAACAAAAAACAGATTAAGCAGAAGGTCAGACTGAGGGGAGAAGGAATCCTGGAAGGTCAGACGGTTCCTAAAAATACCCTGATTAGGAGCTTAAAGGCTATCATGCACTTTCACCAAAATATAGTCTGTGAAAAGCAGTGATTGACAAATCCAGGTTTAGAAAAAGGAAATGGATTGATTCTTCATAAATAAGTATACAATATATTCTTTGTACTTTCACTCACCAACAGCTTTAAAAATTTTTCCTTTTTTAGGATAAAAAAAGTCTGTCTTTAATCTACATGCATTTCACATATAAGACACTCATACATTTCCAAGAGGTCAAGTAAAGAACATGAAAAAACTGACTAATGCCTTCCTAGGCATTTGTGCATTCACATCTATCCAGGCATCCAATTGTAATCCTGAAAATCTCCTCAAAAAATGAGTTTGTAAAAAATGCTGCTGCTAAGTCGCTTCAGTCGTGTCCAACTCTGTGCGACCCCATAGACGGCAGCCCACCAGGCTCCGCCGTCCCGGGGTTCTCCAGGCAAGAACACTGGAGTGGGTTGCCATTTCCTTCTCCAATGCATAAAAGTGAAAGTGAAGTCGCTCAGTCGTATCCGACTCTAGCGACCCCATGGATTGCGGCCCACCAGGGTCCTCCGTCCATGGGATTTTCCAGGCAAGAGTACTGGGGTGGGGTGCCATTGCCTGAGGCACAAAAAAATGTCATTGAGATCAAAAGAGGGGAGAAAACCTTTGCCTAGTGTAATACCTGAACTTGACCACATCTTTCACCCAGGCATTTTTTCCCAGCTTTAATGAGACATAAATGACATATAAATTATGTACATTTATTGAGTTGATATATTTATACATTGCAAAATGTTTATCACAATAGGATTAGCTACCATGCCCATCATGTCATATATTTACCATTTCTTTCTTGTGATGAGAACATTTAAAATCTAGTCTCTTAGCAAATTACGACACTCTGTGTTGTTCATAAAATAATCTCATCTAATTATTTTAATTTCTTCAAGGATATATTTCATTTGCTGACTTTGCCAGCAAAGTTGTAACTTACATATGCAGTTCAAAAAGCATATATCTCTTACTCATTTTAGTGTGAACCAAGGTTAATGAAGGATAGTCAATCCATAGTCTCCTGAAGAGAGACTTTACATTTCAAAGTGTTTGTAAGAACAGGGGATTCAATTAAATAAAATATAGTCAGAAATGTAGTCACAATGAAAAAAAAAAGACTAGAACTTCTTATATTCCTTTTTTTCTTCAAGTAAGTGGTCACCAAGTAGGGATTCCACACATACTAGATGCTGTAACCCTTCATTAAACAGAATTATCACACTGCTATAAAATGCTGACCCCACTTAAGAATCTGGCTGGTCAGTGATTTCATCATTTCATCAAGCATGTGAAGGCTGTTATCTTCAGGCTGAATGTTGCTATGCAAGATGGTTACTCAAATATTGTTTAAAGCAGTATTATCTGGTATAAGAAGTTTCTTTTGCCAAAATATAGTGGATCATTTCCCAAGATATCTCACAGCACCCCTCAGCTTCTCAGAAACCCCCTATGGGAATGTAGAAACAAGTATCCTTTGGAGGGAAAATACAGATTGATTAAAATACTGCAAACTATGCACATAGATCAGAGAAGATCAAAACAGTCACTCAGTCGTATCCGACTCTTGTTTTCTCCTTGCGACCCCATGAACCGCAGCACGCCAGGCCTCCCTGTCCATCACCAGCTCCCGGAGGTCACTCAGACTCGCATCCATCGAGTCAGTGATGCCATCCAGCCATCTCATCCTCTGTCGTCCCCCTTCTCCTCCCCCCCCTCCCCCCCCCCGCCACCATCGTCTTCTCTAGAGGGACACTTTTCAAGAAGGGGCCGAAAAAATGGAGTTTCAGCTTTAACATCATTCCTTCTAAAAAAAACCAGGAATAGATCCCCTTCAGAATGGACTGGTTGGATCTTCTTGCAGTCCAAGGGACTCTCAAGAGTCTTCTCCAACACCACAGTTCAAAAGCATCAATTCTTCGGCGCTCAGCCTTCTTCACAGTCCAACTCTCACATCCATACATGACCACAGGAAAGACCATAGCCTTGACTAGGCGAACCTTTGTTGGCAAAGTAATGTCTCTGCTTTTGAATATGCTATCTAGGTTGGTCATAACTTTCCTTCCAAGGAGCAAGCGTCTTTTAATTTCATGGCTGCAGTCACATAACCACCTTCTAAAAACAGATCACACTGCCATGCTAATAATTTTCTTTTGGTGAGTTAGTTGTTTAAGCTTCCCACTAATCAAATTTTCTAGGGTAATTACCAACAAGAGATGAATTCAATTTTTAAAAAAAGAATAATGAAAGATATGAAAAGTTTTCCTAATTTACTACACAATGCAAGATTAGTCTGCCAGAGACACTGCCATATTATACCTCCTTAACATGTTTATGTGTGTGTGTGTGTGTGTGTGTGTGTGTGTGTGTGTGTGTATAGATTCCCACCCTAAGACTTTAAATCAACCTTTATTTTTCACAATCCATACTACATAGACATTCCAAGTATCTCTTTTAATTCACAAATAAATATAAAGTGATCCTTTAAAATCCGAGTTCCAAGTAATACTTATTCATAATTACACACTATTTTTGTTACAGAAAATACTAATATTCTATAGGGGTTTCCCTAATCAAACCTATGGGCACTTAGCAGACAGCACAAAAGACACTAAAATGCAAATCCTAAAAGCAGTGGTAAGTTTAACAAAATGCTGTTGATATCAAATTTTAAAAAGGCATCAATTTGGCGGCCTCATACTGATTTCTTATTTAGCAAAATAATGAGAGTGATGGCAGAATCCTAATGCTTCCCCACACAGAGCTCTTCTGGGGCATGCAGGCACTCTGCTAACAAGCCAGAGGCTCTGGCTCCCTCGTTTACGTGGGGACACCAGTGAGCAGGGAAGGATGGCAGAACACAAAGAGAAAATAACTTGGGGCCTCGGGCAGTTACCCAGGTGATGGTAAAGAGCCAAAATGAAAAACCTGTGGTCACTAAGCAGCAGCAAAGGCAGAAGAGAGATTCCCTCCAGCCTCGCCGCAGCATAAGCTCAGATTCATGGAATCACACAGCACACCCTGGTGACAAGAATGGGCTACTTCTGGCTGCCCTGATTAAAGTCACTGGAACACCACCAAAACTAACTAGTTTGTATCTTCCTGAGAAAAACCAAAATCACACAGTATTCTCGCCTGGAGAATCCCATGAGCAGAGGAGCCTGGAGGGCTCAGTCCACAGGGTCGCAAAGAGTCAGACCCAACTGAAGCGACTTAGCACATACACAGAGTTGCACTTCTAAGAAAATAAAGGAAAACCAAGAGAGTTTACACAAATCAAGTGCTAATGTTATTTTTAAAGCAGCTGGTTTACTCACTTTCCAGCGGTGTAAACTTGGGCAAGTTTTTGGATTGTTTGTGCCTTAATTTCACATTAGAGAGTTTTTTAAATGTTCACCTTAAAGAGCAGCCGTAAAAATCAAATCAAATAAAGTATTTGTAATATGCTTCAAACAGGACCTGGCACAAAGAAAGCACTGTATGTACTTCATTTATTTACTACTTTATTTATTTATGTGAATTAATACAATTAACATAGAGAGAGGATTTAAGCTGAAAAGGAATTATTATTTTAAGAGCTACAACATACTGAGTGCTTCCTATGTGCCTCCACTGTGTTCTTTACATGCTTTCTCCCCTTTAATATTTATAATAAAACTCTCATATTTAGATGAATTTAACTCAGAGGACCATTATATCTACTACTGTGGGCAGGAATCCCTCAGAAGAAATGGAGTGGCCATCATGGTCAACAAAAAGAGTCCGAAATGCAGTACTTGGATGCAATCTCAAAAACGACAGAATGATCTCTGTTCGTTTCCAAGGCAAACCATTCAATGTCACAGTAATCCAAGTCTATGCCCCAACCAGTAATGCTAAAGAAGCTGAAGTTGAATGGTTCTATGAAGACCTACAAGACCTTTTAGAACTAACACCCAAAAAAGATGTCCTTTTCATTATAGGGGACTGGAATGCAAAAGTAGGAAGTCAAGAAACACCTGGAGTAACAGGCAAATTTGGCCTTGGAATACGGAATGAAGCAGGGCAAAGACTAACAGAGTTTGGCCAAGAAAATGCACTGGTCATAGCAAATACCCTCTTCCAACAACACAAGAGAAGACTTTATACATGGACATCACCAGATGGTCAACACCGAAATCAGATCGATTATATTCTTTGCAGCCAAAGATGGAGAAGCTCTATACAATCAGCAAAAACAAGACCAGGAGCTGACTGTGGCTCAGACCATGAACTCCTTATTGCCAAATTCAGACTGAAATTGAAGAAAGTAGGAAAAACCACTAGACCATTCAGGTATGACCTAAATCAAATCCCTTATGATTATACCGTGGAAGTAAGAAATAGATTTAAGGGCCTAGATCTGATAGATAGAGTGCCTGATGAACTATGGAATGAGGTTCGTGACATTGTACAGGAGACAGGGATCAAGACCATCCCCAAGAAAAAGAAATGCAAAAAAGCAAAATGGCTGTCTGGGGAGGCCTTACAAATAGCTGTGAAAAGAAGAGAAGCAAAAAGCAAAGGAGAAAAGGAAAGATATAAACATCTGAATGCAGAGTTCCAAAGAATAGCAAGAAGAGATAAGAAAGCCTTCTTCAGCGATCAATGCAAAGAAATAGAGGAAAACAACAGAATGGGAAAGACTAAGGATCTATTCAAGAAAATCAGAGATACCAAAGGAACATTTCATGCAAAGATGGGCTCGATAAAGGACAGAAATGGTGTGGACCTAACAGAAGCAGAAGATATTAAGAAGAGGTGGCAAGAATACACAGAAGAACTGTACAAAAAAGAGCTTCATGACCCAGATAATCATGATGGTGTGATCACTGACCTAGAGCCAGACATCCTGGAATGTGAAGTCAAGTGGGCCTTAGAAAGCATCACTACGAACAAAGCTAGTGGAGGCGATGGAATTCCAGTGGAGCTATTCCAAATCCTGAAAGATGATGCTGTGAAAGTGCTGCACTCAATATGCCAGCAAATTTGGAAAACTCAGCAGTGGCCACAAGATTGGAAAAGGTCAGTTTTCATCCCAATCCCAAAGAAAGGCAATGCCAAAGAGTGCTCAAACTACCGCACAATTGCACTCATCTCACACGCTAGTAAAGTAATGCTCAAAATTCTCCAAGCCAGGCTTCAGCAATATGTGAACCGTGAACTTCGTGATGTTCAAGCTGGATTTAGAAAAGGCAGAGGAACCAGAGATCAAATTGCCAACATCCGCTGGATTATCGAAAAAGCAAGAGAGTTCCAGAAAAACATCTATTTCTGCTTTATTGACTATGCCAAAGCCTTTGACTGTGTAGATCACAATAAACTGTGGAAAATTACTTTATTTTTCTGCCTCCAAAATCACTGCAGATGGTGACTGCAGCCATGAAATTAAAAGACGCTTACTCCTTGAAGGAAAGTTATGACCAACCTAGATAGCATATTCAAAAGCAGAGACATCACTTTGCCAACAAAGGTTCGCCTAGTCAAGGCTATGGTCTTTCCTGTGGTCATGTATGGATGTGAGAGCTGACTGTGAA
>CAKXYN010000753.1:0-18173 GCA_935064755.1 Tragelaphus eurycerus | reverse complement strand
TGACCCAAATGGCTACATGAGGTCATCTCAAGTGAACATTACTGCTAACCCTTCCAGTGCTTTGATCAAAGGGATGGGTGGATCATTTAGCTCATGTATTGTTTTACCACCTGGAACATCACTTAGGATTTGAACACTAATAGCAGGAGCTATCTGTTTAGTTCTGACCCTTTTTGGAACACATGATTTAAAAAATATCCTTTGCAGCAGTAGGGTTTCAACCTACTCTTTAAAATTTAGAAATAGAAAATTGAACTTGTTTATTGAAAAACATAAAATGCTGAAATAATTTTAGTGATGTGTCTGTATCATGCCGGATGATGACATATTAGACAAAAAATGTAATTCCTTTGTATAGACACTGGAGTCAAAAAGAGATTTTTGCAGGAGGTGGGTATTCTGCTTTTCTTTCTAAAAACAATACCAAGAGGATATGTCTAACCAAAAGTGAATCTGGAAGTCTGGCTCACTGACCTACGCATCGGCACTCCAGTCACTGAGATTTCATCCTATGATACTGTGGTACATATTTTCACATCCATTAACTAATTTAATCCTCATGATAACTTTGAAATATATTTGGTTTTTGGATATGGTTCCTGTTTTATAGATGAAAAGACTAAAACTCAAAAATAATTTCCATAATCATACCAAGAATGAGGCAGAATCAAGACTCACATCCAGCTGTCTGATAACAAAGACTATTGTTTTTCTTTGACGTAACCTTCTCTCATGATATAAAGACACATCACCTTATTGGTGTCACGGTAGTTTTATCATCCCAGGTTATGATAGTTCTCTATTCTTTATTCCTTATCTTCCTCCCTATTTTTTTGCACAGGTTTATTTCTCCTACTGGAGTACCTTCCTTTCTACCCAATATTTTATAACTTATTTAGCATAGTCCTTTATCTGGAAAGACTTTTGAGAGGTACTTTGGCTATTTCCCTTCTTTAATTAATAAAAGAAAGAGGATGGGATATATATATGCTTATGACTGATTCATGCTGTTGCATAGTAGAAACCAACACAATACTGTAAAGCAATTATTCTCCATTAAAAATTAAATTAAAAAAATAAAAGGAGGAAAGATCCTCCTGTAATACAGGAATGTCACCTCTTCAGACTCCTTGACATGGTCCTCTGACCTCTTCCTGCCCAAACTTAAGCAGAAATCCTAAATACAAGGCTGAATACTTACATGCTTTGTTCCCACTTGTTATTTCAGTTTTATTTTCATGTCTACTTTGTTTAAAGATAAAATAAAATAATCATGGGCCAGAAGGCCTCAAAATTTTAGGAGTGTGAATTTGATCACAAATCCAAATTCTGGTTTACAAGATTTAATATCCAGTGTTTCATAGTAGAATTTTCCCCAAGCAGTAAAATATGATTAATGTATATGCAGTGCTGTTAAAACTATTTTATAATACTTGACTAAATAGCTACTTCAAGGGAACAAGTGAAGAGGATTAAAAAATATCATAATACACAGATTGGAAAGCAACTCTTTGATCAAAAGAGGAGTCACATGGCATAATTATTATTGGCTTTAATCAATCAAAAATTCTTCATGATATATCCAAACAGAAAAATAATTCTCCTTTTAATTAAACCTCTCACTATCATAATTTTCTTTGTGGCTTATACTTGCCCCCAAGCCCACCAATATCTATCTCTCTCTAACTTACTTCTGAAAGAGGACTTAGTGAACATGAGAGCAGTTATACAAGCAGCAACATCTTTACTTGCTGTTAAAAATTATTGGTGAATGCAACTTTTACCTTCATCTCTCCTTTCTTCTTCCCATGAAGGAGGCAAAGTCCAGTCTAAGAAATGAGAAATAGGGCTATGCATTGCTATTTCTAGAACTTAAGGAATTAGACTCTTATAGTACACTCCAATACTCTTGCCTGGGAAATCCCATGGATAGAGGAGCCTAGTAGGCTGCAATCCATGGGGTCGCTAAGAGTTGGACATGACTAAGCAACTTCACTTTCACTTTTCACTTTCATGCATTGAAGAAGGAAACTGCAACCCACTCCAGTGTTCTTGCCTGGAGAATCCCAGGGACGGGGGAGCCTAGTGGGCTGCCATCTATGTATGGGGTCGCACAGAGTCAGACACAACTGAAGCGACTTAGCAGCAGCAGCAGTACACATAGATCCGCTAGAGAAGGGCATGGCAACCCACTCCAGTGTTCTTGCCTGGAGAATTCCATGGACAGAGGATCCTAACAGGTGACAGTCCCTGGGGTCTCAAAGACTTGGACACGACTGAGTGACTAACACTTTCACTTCTTTCTTTCACTCACAGTACACATACCTCTCTCACTTGTTTTAGACAATCTAGGGATCTGTGTTAATTCTCAGGTCTCTCTTCTTTCCAATAGTGTTATATTAAATTCAGTCTTCTTCATTTGAGGAATGAGAGAAGAAATTACTGTTTTCTGAGAATCACAGTATTCCAAGGAAAGGGCCATTTTCAGAGAGGAGGAACATGAAGCGTACAGATGAAGCCAATTGCCTGCATAGATGTAATCCCAGTTTGCACAGTGATTCAGAGCCAGTTCTTTTCACTGTACCATTCTGTTACTTACAAATATAATTCTTTTTTTTTTTTTAGATAAAATAAATTCATGTTTTAAAATATATCTTTGGGTTCTGATTTTCAGTACTTGCAGAGTAGGTTGTAGTGGATTAATTCTCCTGCTGATAACAACTATCTTTAAAAAGATGTCTGAAAGTACTGGAGAGTGACCAAGTAGAGTGATCAAGTAGAAAACTCAAGGGGGCTCAACTCATTACAGAAGGAAACCACAGTGTGTGAGACCAAGGTAATAGAGCTTTTCTCCTGAAGGAAACCACCAGTCCTCCCAGTCATGGATGGCTTAGATCAGGCAAAGCGACACTGTTTGACTACCCCGATATACAAGCAGATACAGTCTCAGGATGCAGAGAGGCTGGGAATTGAGGTCGGGGGAGGGGGATACCTTAAAAGAATGAAATCACAGATGGAAAAGCCCCTAAATTGGCATATAAATTCCCTTCAAATGCTTCAGACCTTGCATGGAGTCCCTGTGAGGCAAGTCACCTAGGACTTCAGGGTAATAGGAGTTTAAAGCACTAGAGGGCTGATGGGGATTCCAGAGCTGCCCACTACATGGAAGGCTGAATCAGGAGTTAGGGTCTTATCAAGTTAGAGAGGCTGGTAAAGACTTTCAGCTTTTTATTGAAACCTCACAAGGCTTGGGAGTACTACTCAAGGACTAAGCCAGTCACTCTAGGATTAAGGACAAAACTAAAATAGATCCACCTTAACGAAGTTTAAAAACCAAGCTTCTACCAGTCCAAGTGGATTTACAAGCAGTTTACTTATTAGAATAAGACTCTTCTGATTCCTCAGATATAGGCAATAGAACCCAGTGTCTTAACAAAATATAATCCATATTTTTTTTTTTGAAAACGGAGATAAACAATGAGAAAAATAATTTTTTAAAATCAGGCTTTTTGTACCTTTTGTTTTTAACTCTTCCAGTAAAAGCAGAGAAACGGATGTAAGCATTAGCATGCAGGGGTTTAAAAATTATGATAATCTAGAGGATTATACCTTGCCTGGAGAATCCCAGGGATGGGGGAGCCTGGTGGGCTGCCGCCTCTGGGGTCGCCAGAGTCGGACACGACTGAAGCGACTTAGCAGCGGCAGCAGCAGAGGATTATACATATATAAGAGACATATCTATTATATATATAAAATCATAACAAGAGTAGAAAGGAAAGAAGGGGTATAAATGGAGTTATAATGTTGGAAAACTTCTTATATTAATTACTAAGTGGTATAATACTAATATTAATCTCTACACACACACAGACTGAGTCTATATTTATTTAGGTCTAGATACTGCTTTTCTATTTTGCTTTTGCCTAAATAAAGCAGAATTCAAGCAGATGACATGTACTTTTATGAAGCTCCCATGGGAAAGCACTTCTCTCCTGCAGCATGGCATCGGGGTGAAGAATGCAAACTCAGCAGCCAGACTGTCACCAGCTGTGGGAGCCTGGGCATATTAGTTAGCCTCTCTTGTCCCAGTACCAACCTTGCTATGGTATGTCAGTATTAAGCGATTTCATAATGAAAATTTCTTAGACTGGTGCCTAGCATATAATAGGCACTGTTATGACTTACTGCTCTGTGATACATGTGGAATGCAGTCTGGCAGAAGTTTACTCAAATATACTCATCATCACTCAGTGCACCACAAGTCATCAATTTAGGCAAACCCCTGGTCTCACAGCCTAGACCTCAATTCTTAATGATGTCATGCTTGGTAAATATAAATTTTTAAATACTTGTCTTCATGTTTGTTTTCTATACTAAATTAAGGGTTTCTTGAAATCAGGGGCAGGCTTTCCTGATGGTCCAGTGGTTGAGAATCTGCCTGCCAGTGCCAGGGACATGAGTTCAAACCCTGCTCTGGGAAGACCCTGTGTGTCTCAGAGTAACTAAGCCTGGGCACCACAGCCACTGAGCCCACTTGCAGTGACTACTGAAACCTGGATGCCTAGAGCCTGTGCTGGGCAACAAGAGAAGCCCATGCACTGCAAGGAAGAGCAGTCCACGCTCTCTGCAACTGGAGAAAAGCCCACACACACCAATGAAGACCCAGCATAGCCACGAGTAAATAAACAAATCTTTTTAAAAAATAGCAATTTGAAGTCAAGGACAAGGTCTTAACTAGAATAGAATTAGAATATGCTTAATAAAATCTTGGATAAATACTTTTTAAGTCAGAGGCGGGCCCTATTCATTTAAGGATAAAGTAGCAAGTTGTACGAGAATGTGGGCTTTCATTTTATTAAATATAAAAGTCTGGAATCCGTTTATCAAGACTATTATAAGGAGATGCCAAATCTGAATCTGAAATTTAAAATTATTACTTTCCATTCCTAAGATTCTATTGTTTCATCTTCTATTCCTTGAGCATATGCTTACTGAGCATTTATAATTAACCAAGCATTGTACTAGGCAATGGGAGACAGCTAAAATGACAAGGAACTTTCAATACTGAAGAGGAACAAAAGATGAACAATTACACAGTTCGAACTTTAATAGAGGTAGTTTTGTTTGTCCTACAGGGTCAATTGGGTGATCACCTGAAGGGGTAAGGACTGAAATAAGGACTAAAGGTTGCAGAGCAGCCTAGTGGAATTCCAGACTGGAGAAGGTTTTTCAGGCACAAGGGTTAGAAAATTCACTCTAATATTAGATCACGGAAGCTGTGGCTACAACCTTATTTCTCAGAAGAAAAACCAAGATGAATGGAAAAGAGAATGATTTGTTCTAAGGTCATTATTAATGATAGAATCAGGAATGATATCCAAACTTTTAAAGTTTCATCTCTATTCTAAATTGGACTTCCCTGGTGGGTGGCTTAGATGGTAAAGAATCTGCCTGCAACACAGGAGATATGGGTTCAATCACTGGGTTGGAAAGATCCCACGGAGAAGGAAATGGCAACCTGCTCCAGTATTCATGGCTGGAGAATCCCACAGACAGAGGAGCCCGGCGGGCTACACTCCACGGGTCTATTCTAGATTGTTGTGACTTTCCATAAGCCCATGATACTTTTAGAGCTGAATTTGTGCCCCTTCTATGATGTAACTGTTTTGTATTGATCGGTCCTCATAATAACAAATAGTAACATAGATTACAATCAATATTCTTAATAAAAAACACAACAATTTGAGGGATCTCTGCAGGCCACCAGGAACATTTTAAAGTTCTCCTTCTAACCCACATTCATGTCTAAGCCTTTGCTCGTTTTCCCAAAGGACAGTAGTCAGAATGTCCAGACATCTGCACCTCTTCTTTTAGGCTAGCTCAGTGGATATGAATCTTAAGGTTCATAAGAATTCCACTCCAGGTCTGCATGCAAACAAACATGCCACATGCTATTTTATAGGTAATTTAGAAAATTCAAGGTTTAATTTGACTATACAATTTTTATTTTATGAGTTGGCTTTAGAATGAAAACTTCATATAAGATGTTTCTCTACTGTCTTATTATAATTACAAACTTATCTGATGCTCTTTAGTGACCCATTTCTATTTTGAAGCTGATTAGTTTCATTTAATCTTAAAAGAGAAAACAATCACAGGGTTATAGTGCTTATCTGCAACTCCTCCCCCCGTCCCCTTTTCCTATGCTAAACATGCTTTCCTGCAAATACCTCTGAAGAAAACCCTAGAAAGACCACTTTCTTGATACTGGTGCACCAAGAAGGCCATTATTGGTGGGTATGACAGTTAAGTTCATCTTTTTCAGCCATGATAAACGCTCTAAAAATCACCACCACAATTTCGGTAATAGGGCAAACTTGGAGAGAAGCAGACATTGCAAAACAAAAAGGATGACTTATGTAGTCCTCTTCATGTCCACATGAGGACAGGGGCCCCTCAGACCTGCATGGGTTCTTTTCACCCCCACACCATCTTTCCCTCAAGACAGCAGAGTTTCCCTCCCTTGTTTCTTGGAATCAGACTGTAAGATCAGGACCATCTGGGATTTTCAGTGGCAGTTTGGCGGAGACTGTGAACTTGCTCATTCATTCAGTACACACTGTGATCGCCTCCTAGTACACAGAGCCTGAGAAGCTAAAAACTCTATTTCTAGCACTCTCCTTGCAGCTGGGGCTCCCAGGCATGCTCTAGGTCCTGACAAACAGATTCTCTCTTTTGAGTCCTGCATGTGAAGGAGTCAGATGAGGACAGAGGCAGGGCTCAGTCATGCATTTAGAGTGGACTGTAGCCGAGGCAATGTCATTCCGGACCCGGAAGTTGAAGTTGTTCTGAATGTCTTCCTGATTCTACAGCTCTCTGTTGATAGAAGCAGTAGCGCTCTGATGACCCAGTTTTGTAATGTGGCCTTAGGAGTCATTCCTGGAAACTCAGCCTACAGTTTGTTTCTTTACCCTATGGACTAGTTTTAGATCATTTAAGACCATTTCCGTGCAAACTTCATTCAATAATAAATGTCTTTCTGCTTAAACTATGAATAAGATGGATTTTTTAATTAGAAATGGAAGCCTTCCTAATAAATTCTGAAAAGGGCATAAAAGCAGACCTCCAATTTGAGAACTCCTGAAGGGGCAGAGTTCTGAAAAATCTGTATTCTTTTACTGTTAATTTAGCAGTGTTCCTCATGCTTTTTTGAGAGCTGAATACTTTCACTTAGGTCTGAAGTCCCATGAGGCTGGGATGGCTCATAGGTTTGGTGAAGAGTTAACTGGTTCAGGAAGAATCAATGCTTTCAGCAATCCTCATCTCTGTTCAATACAGTGAAATCATTTCACTGACATCTCTAATCACCAACTTCACAGGTTTAGGGGTAGAATGTGGGACTCTCTTGCCCTAAAACTGGTTCTGGAGATACAAAATCCCCTCTTCTAACCAAGACCACCCCCTAGCAAGGTTTCGTGTTCACACATATAGTTCAGGTGCTCCACACATTAGCAGGTGAATCTATTTTTCAAAAATGATTGAAGCTGTAATACATTATTTTAAATATCTCTCCATAGTTTTCCTGTACCATTTATCTCATTATTCTTTCAGCTGGGCAGTTTTCCCTAAATACACTTGATGCAGTTTTATGTTCATTCTTTCTTATCTAGAGCTCATTAGTATAACCTAAGGTGATTTGGGTTGTGTATAAGTCAATTAAATTTGCATAATGAGCCCCAGTGCCTCTCTGGCATGAACGAAGAACTAAGGAAAAGTTTGACAGCTTCAAAAGAGCCATACAATTCATTCTTTTGGGGAAGGGGGATCCCTTTATAATCTTTTAATTAGGATTTGAAGACAATGTACATTCAAAGTATCAGGAAAGACCAAGTCAATGACCCTTGATTAGAGCTGCACAGAAGTTCCCTCCAGCAGGGACTAGATGTCAACTTTGTAGTGAAAACAGGTCTTCATTTAACGTATGATCTTTGAGAAGCCAACAAGCTGCATTCTACATAGAGCTCCAAGGGAGAGCTATTTCTAGGGCAGTGTCCAGGAAAAAGAATGCTTATCCAAAACAGAGGGCATACACTCAAAGAAGAAGGCATGTCCAAGAAGGTAAATTGCTATTGAAATTACTACCAAATAGCTGTAGTAATATGTGCCTTTTTTTTTCCCCCACAGTTAACATACAATGATCAAGGTGTCAGTATAAATTACATTCATTACCCTATACTACCATCACATCCTATGAAGTCAATGTTGTTATTACCATCGCCTTACAGATTATAAACTGAGGCTTAGAAATACTCGGTGATTAGTCAACGTAATAGAACCTGGTAGTAGACCCAAGATTGCAACCTTCCTAATTTCAGTTTTCTGACCAGTACTCAGGCGCTCACAGAACTCCAAATGGATCGTTTAGATCATTGAAGATATACTCATCAGACAGACCAACACGCCAACATGACAGCATGGCAAACTGAGTCAGAAGTGCCGACAGCAAAGAAACTGCAGGAGAATGTACCCCAGGTGGGCCATTCCATCAAAAGGCAATGGGATACATGCGTAGTCCAGAGAGATTCTCTGTTCATGAATAATTTAGCCACTCTTGAGGAGCTGTTGAGAAACTATTTTAGAACACATTAACTATTTGTTATTTATTTCTCTTTCCTTTGATTACACTTCCCTCTAATATATTTATGGTCATATTGCTTTCAAGTGAAGTCTGCTAAAACTAGGAGGGTGTATTTCCAAGCTGCTGACAGTGAATTTCTGTCCAAAGTAATGTAAAAGGCTCCCACCTGAGGTAATAACTTTCTGCCACTGATACTGTAATGTGTTCATTAAACGTTACATTAAAATAATGACGGGCATCATGATTCCCTGATTGGACTATAGCATGAGGTAGCAGAGAGATTGCAATTTTTAAAATTAGGCAATTCTGTATTTACATGTTTCCTCCATTCTATACTAGCTTTTTGAACTGTAGTAAGTCACTAAAAGGGCTTCCCAGGTGGTGCAATGATAAAGAATCTGCCTGCCAATGCAGGAGACACAGGAGGCGAGGTCCCAAGGAGGGTAGGCGAGGTCCCAAGGAGGAGGAGGAAATGGCAACCCACTCCAGTAGTCTTGCCTGGGAAATTCCATGGACAGAGGAGCCTGTTGGGCTACAAGTCCATGGGGTCACAAAGAGTTGGACATGACTGAGCAACTGAACACACCACGCACACCCAAGTCACTATAAGTCTCTGAACTTCAGTGTCCTCAACTTTAAAATATATACCAAGAAGTTTGATAAGAGGATAAGAGGCCATATATTAAGGTCTACTTTCCTGCCAAACAATAGACTAAAGAGGTGCTCAGAAAATGGTCACCTTCCACCAGGAAACTAACTTTTGCATTATCTTCTTGCTTAAAAGGTCAGAAGGAAAAGTTAGGGATGGAAGGAAATTTCTCTATTCCACCCCCTCAAAATGTAGGTGTGTTTTGTTTCTCAAGTGATGAGAACTTTGCCTTCAAGGAATTAATATTAGCTTGTGCCAGCTGACCCAAAACAGACTGGGCATTACCCAAAAGGCAACCTCCATGCAGACTTTAGATTTAGAGGAAAAAGTCTAGAATTATAAGATGTAGATGTGTGCCAACCTTAGACGAGAAAATTTGGAGAACCATGGCAAGATTTTGTCAATCCTGGCAGGGACTGTGAGCACCCCCAGAATGTGGCAAGACTCAGACATGGGTGCACAGAGGCTCCAGGGTTTCTGCAGTACAGTCTGAGGGCCAAAGCTTTCTCAGAGCCCCAGAGCCTGCAGATGGTTGGAGCAGGTGCCTCATGCTGTAACCATGGGGATGGGCAACACTGTAGATGCAGAGTCTGGCCCTGCCCTGGCCATATAAGCCCAGAATTCTTGTTTCATAAAAGAAAGGTAGGAATGCAGGCACCTTGATAATGACAAAGTGGCATTTTTTTCTTAGCCAGGAAAGTGGAGTCTCCAAGAAGATTAAATTTGGGAGACAGGAAAACAAAACAGAAAACAAAGAAAGAAAGGGAATATTATATTCCTCCACTGGTGTATTATAGAATAACTTCTGTAATTATTATAGTACCCTCTGCATAGTATCTATGGTTTGTAAAAGACATAGTCTATTAAAAATTCTTAACATTGAGTACTCATTTTCTTTTAGTATTGAAAGATTTCATGTCCCCCTCATAAAAGTAGTGGATAAAGAATTTATTTTAAAAAGTTTAAGAAAGAGAGAGAAGATAAGGAACTGAATCATGAATAGTTCAGATGAGCTTTCAGTCAACAGGACTGAAGGCTTCAACTTCTAGGTATTAGGGCAGGGAGAATAGGAGGAAAGAAGAAAGAAAGAATGGTCAAATACCCTCCTATGTGCCTGGCAGTCTGCTATGTGTGAAGAGGCATAGATAGTACCAGCTTCATTTTTATAGCCATGGTGAGTCTCATAGGAGTTTTAAAATTTGTGTATGTTCATACAGCTCATAAGCAGCAAAGATGAGATTTACGGGAGCACCTTCCCCTACAAACTATTATTCTTTCTGCCATTCCTAGTTGTCTCTGTAAAGTGTCTAGTGTTCCCTGGAGTAGGGTGGGGAGCGGATTTATGAGGCAAGACTGAAATGCTTCAAGCAAGCTTATTGAAATTGAATGTCACCTGCCTTTTAGCAGGGAAACTCTAATTTTAAATGGGCTGAAGGAATTTTTTGAAACATACATTTTTAGCTATGACATGAAATTTTAAGGACAAGAAACATGAGTGGTTGGAGCAAGGGATCACCCTGAAAAGCATCTGCGGGCTTGACAGCAGCCCCATGCCCAGAGGCAGGTTGTCTTGGGGAATAGTCGTGCCCAAGTTTGGATTTTTCATCTCTCCCCTCACCTGCTCATGCTGTTCACACCTGTGACTGGAGGGAGCACCCACACCCCCACCCCGCTTCCCTTCATTTGGGTGATGGGAAAACACTTTAATTTGTTGGGGAAAGGATAAATTACAAAGGATAATTCAGCTGTCGTAAATTATACATATTCTCTCCATGTCACCTCTCACTGAGTATATTCAGGAATAGGAAGTCCTGTTATCTTTCCTGATTAGAAATTCTTTCATTTTCTTGGAAGTGGCATCTGTGCCAAACCAACCACCAGACTTGCCTTCTCAGCCAGGAAATCTAACCAAAGAGCAGTTGGAAATTGGGCAACTCACCCATCAGCAGGAAACAAAGCCCACATTTATCTTAAACATTTCTCTTTTTCTGATAACACTTCACACATTAAGAAAAAAAGCAGAACAAATGCAAATTTGAAAAACGCTGGCAAAATAATTATAGTCATTCTTGAAATACCCAGAGAGGCTGGGTGAAACTTCAGAATGCTTATGTGTGAGGAAGCAAACTGGCACAGCTAATTTCAGGAAGGGAAGTCTCTTTTCCTTGTCCTGTCCGCTAACCTCAGGAAGCAATGTTTTCAGCAAGTCAAGTGCAAACAGTACAGAAGCAGATGAAATAAATAAAATGGGATGGAGTGGATGGCTAGGCTTTGGAGGGCAGCAATATACCCATTCTACATTTTCTGGCCAAGGCCAGAGTGTAAACCAAGGACTAGCAGGATGCTTAAGCACGAGAACTGGTGCCTTTGTAAAGAGAGAAGGCTGGCTGAGGAGCTCGGATGTGACGGCATCCAGGACAGCCCACGTCACTCCCATTTACATCAGGTGTATTTCCTTCCTCACAATTATGAAGATACTAAAGGATATTTTATGGTGTAAAGCAGCTTCCTTTGCTTGAGATGTGTCCATGTTTTCCTGTCTTTCTGTTTCTTAATCTCTGTTTCCATAAAATGATGACACCTCAGGGATATTGAATTGAGTAAATAATTTTTCAGGTCTGAATTTGGTATCATTATGAGTCTGTTTTTGTTTGATCTTATTCCCCTCTCCTTTATTTTCAAATTCCTTTCATTCCCCTCCTCAAAAGTATACACTCTGTTTTAATTGTATCCTATATATATATATATACACACACACACATACACATACATGTATATATATATACATATATGTATTATATATAATCAGATCAGTCGTGTCCGACTCTTTGCGACCCCATGAATCGCAGTTATATAAACAAAACATGAATATATAAAATATATGTATAAATATCTATTAATATATATGTCTCTCTATAAATACATGTGTGTATGTATATATATATTATATATATAGCTCCTTCAAAATATGGAATTTTGGGGGTGTGTATGTATGACTTTTAGTTTCCATAGCAATATAGTACTAAGTATCTCATTCTTTCTTATCCTTTTCAGTCAACTTTGTGTGTGTGTGTTTGTGTTAAATTTGTGCATGTGTCTTAGCCTGTGTTCTCCTGAAGGGGAACTTAAGACAAAAGCTTCTGTGCAAGTGGTTTATTTGAGAATGATCCTAGACCACTGATGCCAGGGACAGGAAGAGTGAAGAAAGTTAATGCATAAATCTGTTTTTGAGTCATCATCACTGACCCTGTGATGTGTCCATGATCCCTTAGACTTAGAAATTGTATGAAACGCATCTCAGAATTCTCTGTCCAGGGGAGGGAAGTGGGAAGCATGTATTTATCCATTGGCTTTTGTCCTCCGTTGGCCAACTGGAGCCTCACAGGCACTAATTCCCCCACACTTTGGGACTGACCTTGAAGGATTCCCCAAGGCACACCTTCCCACAGCTTCAGAGAAGCCCCAGGAAGCAGTGCTTTTTTGTATTGGTGAAGATCAAGGACCATTAGCTTACACCCAGACAACTCTCTCTGAAGGGGGAAGTTGCTATGGCAGTGACCTAGAGTTCTTCTTGGTGAGACCAACAAACTAGGGAGTAATTCCCCATATGTATATGATACACCAGGCTACTGGATGAGCATCTACTCCTATTTGGGCCACTTTCTATTGCGTAGTCATAGAATCTTCTTATTTTACCTGTAACCCTCTAAAACCACAACTGGAGTGAACATCCTCACTCAACAGTAATGACCCTAGACTTAGGCACAGGGGCTCCTGTCCTGGACTCCAGGCTCCAGGCACTGCTGTGCTCTGGAGAACTTTCTTGAAATGCTCTAAGTACCCCTATGGTGTCTAAGACATACCACTTTGGCAGAGCAATTTGGGGGGTGCCCTGAGCCTGGACAGTGATCTGTCTGGATCCCATTCCCTATTTCTTCCCTTTGGGACTGTTTCTGACTCTCTACCCTACATGAAGGGCTAATTAATTGCTCTAGGGAGCTCTAGCATTCACATCTATAGGTCTCCCCAAGGCCTGTGGGCCCAAGTTCCATGAGATTGGGTTGCCAGAATGGTGTTGACGCACTAATTTTGGAAGATTCTCTAAGGCAGCCAAAGTGATCGCACCACCCTTTATTCTCTGCTGTCTCCAGCTCTCTCCCTCCCCCACTGCTGGCACCCAGACTGGTCAGTTTACTTCCTCACAGGCTCTTCATGTCATTCAGTCTTCCATGGTTGGCTGGGCCCATCTCCTCCGAGAGCTTTGGAGATCTAAACTTTGGTTCACAATTCTAACAGGCCTTTCTAATCTGTATCTTCTCTCATCTGAAGTCAATTAGATGGCATCATGCTCTCTGGTCTAAAGCAGTGACAGATGAAGGATGGACATTCTTTGAGAGAATGGTACTGGTATAAAATCCTCAAAATGAAATTTAACATGAAAATAGGATAAATTGTCTTTCATATTTTCCTGCCCAATTTAGGTGGTCATTTATTTGTGGTCATTATCAATGAAGTGACACTAAGATAGTCTTTGAAATTCAGTATTCATAGAGAGCAGAATGTATGAGTAATTATGTAACCAGCATTAAATAACTGAAATTATGTAATTGCAGAGGCAAGAAGGCATTTTTTTAATAAGCTGGGTTTTTTGTTGTTGTTTATTTTAATTCTAAATAGCCATGTGAGTAATGACCATGTTACCCCTCTTCTGTCGCAGGAGGTAAGAAATTGGCCAGAAACAACATATTTGACAATAAGGAACTTGAATTGACTATTGTCGGATCTGACCAAGAAGAAATAGTACTTGGACACCATGAAGAATATTCACATGCACTAATTAGAAAATGAACAAATATTTCAATACCTCTTCTCTACCCATTATTCTGAATTATCAGTAAGCTACTATACCTCACATGGACTCCTTGATTTTTAATATTTAAAATATAATTTTACATTTTAAATATATTTTTCTCCTTTTTATACTTAGCCCAGGATTCTGACAAAAATATTTGTATGCATTCAACATGCCCTAAGAATAGTCCTGTTTGTACATGTTTTTCTTTTATGAAATTATGAGAGATTTTCTCTGATCCCACATCATTCTAAATTCCCATCAGCTCTCCTTGTGATTCTATTTTTCCCTATATCTTTACCATTACTTATTATCTGCTTTTCCAATTTTTATGAGAATAACTGGTTTAAAACGATAGCTCATTGCTATAAGTTGTGATTTGTTGATTACTGTTGATACTTTGGCCATGTGATACAATGAACCGACTCATTGGAAAAGACTCTGATCGCTGGGAAACATTAAAGGCAAGTGAAGAAAGGGATCACAGAGGAAGGGATGTTTGGATGGCATCACTGACTCAATGGACATTAGTTTGAGCAAACTCCAGGAGATGTGCTTGAGTGTGCTGGAGTCCTGCTGCTGCTGCTAAGTTGCTTCAGTCGTGTCCGACTCTGTGTGACCCCAGAGATGGCAGCCCACCAGGCTCCCCTGTCCCTGGGATTCTCCAGGCAAGAACACTGGAGTGGGTTGCCATTTCCTTCTCCAAAGCATGAAAGTGAAACGTGAAAGTGAAGTCGCTCAGTCGTGTCTGACTCTTCAATACCCCATGGACTGCAGCCTACCAAGCTCCTCCATCCATGGGATTTTCCAGACAAGAAAACTGGAGTGGGTTGCTATTTCCTTCTCCAGTGCTGGAGTCCATGGGGTCACAAAGCGTCAGACACACCTTAGCAACTGAACAGTAACCACAGTAAAACATTTATTTTTAATAATTCTAGCCCATTTTCTTTTTATCTATGGCTGCATTCTCCCAACAGGAAGTGACCTCACCCACATCCACTGCTTTAATTACCATCATGACTCACAATTTTTCCAATTCTATAGCCCCAGATCTTTCTTTTGAAATCCACATTCAAGTAGATTACTGATTGTTTAATAACATTTTCATCTAGATAGCTCACAGGACCTTAAACTCAAGGAACCCAGAGCAGAACTCACAATTATTCCTCTCCAAACCTACTTCTGCAGGTTTCCTGTTTTGGTAATTCAATCACCACTCACCTAGTGATTCAAACCAGAGATTTGTATGTTTACATTTAATCAACAGTAAGGTCCAGTTGAGTATATCACTTTTGTGAGTTTTGAGGCCGCATGCTTTTCTTAATTCCGCTTTTCTGCCCAATTCTAAGAAACAGGCACCCTCCCCAATATTATCACAGAAGTTTACTGAATGGTCTTTCTACCATCATTCCTGCCCCAGTCAAACCATTTTCCATTTTAGGCAGTGTGGCTGGTTAAAAGTGAAAATCTATTTATTTGATATCTCTGTCTAAAATCCTTAAATAGCTTCCTTTCATATCATTTATTGGCTTCCCAGGTGGCTCAGTGGTAAAGAATCTGCCTGCCCATGCAGGAGACCTGGGTTTGAACCTTGGGTTAGGAAGATCCCCTGGAGAAGGAAATTGCAACCCGCTGCGGTTTTCTTGCCTGGGAAATCACTTGGACAGAGGAACCTGGCTGGCTACAGTCCATGGGTTCACAAAGAGTCTGACATGGCTTAGTGACTAAAACAAACAACATATCATTTAGAACAAAGTCCCCCAGTCCTGTAGACCATGGATTTTTCTGGGATAGCCACATTGCATGTTACTCTTTTCCTCACTTTGTGCACTCCAGCTTGCAAACACAATGTTCCTCCTTAGAATTTAGCTAAAAACCCTTAGTTTCACTTTGAATGCCCTCCTCCCCGTGATGGATCATATATGTCATTTTTTTCCCCTTCCTCCCTTCTAGATCCAGAATTGAAACTGCCGGCATATAAATGCTTTGAACAATCTGAGTTAGCTTTGATTCTAAACCTTAAAACCTGGTCACTTTTCCTTTTTATAGTTTTGTGCATCTTGAGCTGCTATCTAAAAAGTAGGACTTTATTCAGAGAACATATGGAAAGGCCACATGAAGAATCAAGACTCTGAAACTCCAGGGAAAGAGAGAGGAGCCTAGCCACCTCCACAGATGCCAGCCTTCCAGACATCCACCACCTAAGTGACAATCAGACATCCCCCTCTTGTTGAGGTGTCCAGTGACTGGAGTACCAACTGACATCACATGGAACAATTACACACTGAGCAATTCATCACACAATCAGAAATGACACTTCTTTGTTAAAAATGATGACTTTTGTGCAACCACTAAGTGTTGAAGTGGTTTGTTAGGTAGCAAATTGGAGCTGCCTTGTTAGAAGCAAGGAGTATTATGACAATGATTAAGGTAATCTGTAAATTCACAGATGGTGATTTTGGCAGAAATATTTCCAGAAGGGAAGGCAAATCCATTTCTAGAGTAAGTGACTATTTCAATGAGAGCAAAGCACTTCCTCCTTCATGATGGAAGTGGTCAGAATAATTTTCCTGCCCTACGTGGCTGGTTGGTGACCCCAAGAAATGGTACCATAATGTACATTTGCTGGCTAAAGAAGATCCTGTAATTTGATCAAAGTCTTCCCTATGCAAATGTATTAACTGAATCTATCTGCGTAGTCTGCTGTAAAATGAGAAATGTAAACACCCTTAGAATATGGCACTTCAGAAGTGAAATCTAGTATATTGTTCTAAAGCCTGAACATCTCATTTAAATAAAGCAAATATTTAACCTCCACATTAGACATTTAAAAAGGGCCTCAATAAATCAATTAATTTCCTCATTTGTTTTGGACGCTGTTAAAGTATTCAGCTATAATCTGGCATACATACTTCTGGGATGCCTGGTTATAGAGAATTCTGAACTGTTAAATAAATAAGAGAGTGAACTTATATTCTAAATTCAGCCTTTCAGAATTCTTTTCTTTTCAGTTTTGCTTGAGCAGGAAATGCTTTTACCCCCTTTCATATGGAAATTATTTCCACAATATGCACCATCAATATTCATCAAGTATCACACCAATTAACAAACCGTGAATAATCTGGAACAAAAATTTAATGCATGAAAACCCACAAACATCTAGGTGGCTGTTAATAAGGCTATGTTTGAGGTAATCACACACAAATTTAATTTTAAATATACTTCCCTTAAGGAAGGGGTATCAATGTTAATTTAAGAATTTAATTTGTATGTTGTTTTAACAAAATGTCTTTCAAGGAATATGCAAAAGCATCACGCCAGGAACTTTGCTTATGAACCCAATATTGAATTTTCTTTTATGGAATGGAAATAGGGTATTCCTGTTATATTTATATAACTTAATACAACTCCTTTGTGAAGTTCACTTAACCCTATTGTATCAAAGTATGAGACAAGCAATACAAATTCTTTGAATATATACTTCATCAAATGATTAATTTTGAGATTAGCAGTAAAAGAGCACTTTGTTTTCAAGGAATATTAATATTTAGTTAAGGCACTTTGAGACTGATGATTTCTAGAAGTGAGCTTACACTGATTTTAAAATTTATATATAATCTAATCAGCTTTCCAAACTTAGTGTTTCAAACTAGCAACTGCTAATGTACATAATATTTGTCTTTTCTTGTCTGAACTTGATGACATAGAAAGAAGGGATTGTAACTTCTCTTAAACAATGAGACTGCCTAAGTCCAGATTTATGTAACTTTCCAAACAACTAGCAGATGGCAGAACACAGAGCTAGGACTAGATTATGTTTCCTTATCCTTACTGTTTACCCCCTCATTAAAAGGATAAAGTCAATAAGTGTGGAAGAGACAAAATTATAAAGATACAACCAAAAGTTAATTACATTGAAAATAAAGATATAATGGGAAGATTATCATGAAAGCTAATTTTTACAAAGACTAATAAAGAAGATAAATCTTTGGCACAACAAACCAAGAATCAAAAAAGCAACACAGATAAAGAAT